>CM042436.1:5120000-5245000 GCA_023631565.1 Gymnocephalus cernua
CAATGATATCATAATCCTACAATGAATCATTGTGAAAACAAAACTTTCTAGAGGTTGTGTTGTTACTTTGGCCAGGTCAGCATCAAAAAAGCTAATTAGTACGTTCATGATTTTGTCCATGTTGACATTAGTTGCTTCATGTACATTTATTAAAAACGTGGCATAGACATATAAACTCTGGGGCAAGGCCGTTATGTTTAGTAACTGCCATGCCGATTCCAAACAGACAGCTTTGTCAAGGCAGTTTGGGTTTCAGATAACTTTTACACAGTGGCCATTGTTAATGACAAATCGTGTTCCGCTATGAACGTGCACACACGTATTGCTTGTATAGTGTAGTGGTAGCCGTCGTTGTCGGTAACGTACTCGTATCACAGAGTGCACGGACCGAAGCTTTGCCATAGCTAGATATATAGCTACACTAGCAAGCACTTTGTTACCGCTGCTGCCGTACCGTCTCCACCCGTTTGCTCTTGTTCTCTATTCATGCCCAGCGCCATTTGTTTTTTAATTCCTTTCTCAACTAAAGCTGTATCTACATGCTCCAAGTTTGATAAACTCTGCCTCCATTTTTTTAGCCGCGTTACCACGGAGACCACACCGCACTCTGGCTTTTCAGCAAAGACCCACCCTACTTTGCATCTGATTGGCTAGACTCGTTTCATTGGTAGGTGGAAGTTCGATGATTGGTTAAACCCAGCGCATCAAAAACATATCCCATATGGACTTTTTAATTTATTGTTCAAAAATAGTCATACACCAGCAATCTGGCACCAGGCCCGAGTACTTTAAGCCCTGCACCGTTAGTTAGAGCTGCGTTCCTCTCATATGATTGGTAAGTGAAATCAATTTACTATTAAACCGCATGCAAGGTAATGATCCCAATTTTTTTTCTATTTATTTTTTTTCTTCACGGCCGCACGCCGGAGATCCGGCACGGTGCCGGAATACTTTAAGCCCTGTATATATCTATGTAAGGGTGCTCCGATCGATCGGCCACCGATCGGTATCGGCCGATAATGGCTTTAAATAGTTTGATAAGTGGTCTCCATAAAGGCCGATCAGATAGGCCGATCAGATGACGCACTACCACGGATGTATTAAGAGCACTACTCCTGAGAACATTTTCAAAATGGTGGCGTCCCTACATTCAGCGGTCTGGCAGTTCTACAAGGTGTCTGAACGGTGGCAGAACAGGAGTTGGCCCGCGGCCCGCCGCGGAACGAAGACGCTAGGAAGACAGACTGCTTTAAAAAGCGACTGCCACCGGTGGTGCTTCGGCAAACGTGTTTGTGATTACGCCATTCTGACGCTTCTACTGCCTCTGGAGCACCGCCGGTGGTCTGCCGACTCATTGCTATCTGGGAAAAAGACAAAACACTAGCGATTAGCAACGTGTGTACCGAGGAAATACCACGAGGCAGAAAGCTCCAAAGACATTTCAACACCACCAACCTCATCAGACATTTGAAGGTTAGTCACAGAAAGGAGGATGAGGAGTTTTCAAAGTTAGCTAACGCTAAGGCAGAGCGGAGTCGTGTAGCTAGCAGCTCCGCGCCGCTCAAACAGCTGTTTCCCCGTGTGTGTGTGTGTGTGTGTGTGTGTGTGTGTGTGTGTGTGTGTTTCGGTCCGTGTGTGTGTGTCGGTCCGTGTGTGTGTGTCGGTCCGTGTGTGTGAGTCGTGTAGCTAGCAGCTCCAAACAGCTGTTTCCCCGTGTGTGTGTGTGTGTGTGTGTGTGTGTGTGTGTGTGTGTGTGTGTGTGTGTGTGTGTGTGTGTGTGTGTCGGTTTGTGTGTCGGTGTGTGACTGACTGTGTGTGTGTGTGTGTGTGTGTGTCTGTGTGTGCTGAAGAAATGTCTGCAGTGATTGAAAGGACATGTTTTAGATTTTGAGCTAGGACAGAAAGCCAAACAGTTCCTGATACATTCTCTAAACATGTGTGACTGTTATGTAATGGCGTAATTTTCAGTTCATAAAAGTGATCGGTGATCGGTATCGGCCGATACGTCTTCCAGCAATCGGCGATCGGCCCCAAAAATCCTGATCGGAGCACCCTTAATCTATGTATCCATATATCTACCTAAGCTCATTCTCTTGGCATGCAATACAACACTAGCAGCTTTTCCTCTCTATACGCAAACATGACTCTAGCAGCTCCTTCTCTCAGTTCGCAAACATGACTAGTAGCTTATTCTCTCTCAAACATACTTTTCATACTTTTCCTCCACTACATTTATTTGAAGATCTGAGAACTTCTTAAACCACTGTGAAACACTGACTTTTATGTATTATCAACTTGTTTTCTACTATTTTACAAGATATACAACGCTCACCTGCAGCCAGGTGAGCTCCAAATCATTTGGGGCTGCAACCAACAATTATTTTCATTATTGTTTAATCCATTTGTCCATAACATTCTAGAATAGTGATGTGTAATTTACCAGAGCTATAGGTGACATCTTTATGTTTCAGTTCAGTGTTTCCCCTAGGATTTTTTTTAGCTGTGGTGGCAGGTATGCCACCCCCCTCCCCCCGCAAACACTCCAAGGCTGGACTTTCAAATAAAGAAAATAAATTCTCGTTCAAAATGTTCACTTTCTTCTTGAATTACTGCTATTTTTTTACATACAGTACATTAGTGTGAGCAAACTCCTCAAAAACATGGAAACTCCATAATGATAACTGACTCTTTAACTAGAACAAGATCTCAGACTAGGAGGCAGTTCACTGAGTGATTGTTAGTCTGTGATTGGAAACATGGTTTTAGCTAGTATGCAGGAAAATGCTTGCAGAAAGAAAGGCTGTTGTCAGGTAAACATGTCACAGTCAAAGAGGCTGAAGGGAAAATTGACGTAGAAAAGCCTTTAATGATGAATGGACTGATAAGCAGGCTACCATTCATACTGTATGCCTCATTTGCAATGAAATGATGCTGTTGCAAAATAATAAAACCAGCATCATCATCAAGAATGAAGAATGCGACGGTAACATCGCGTCATTCACGTGCATATTAAGTAGCCACATGTATCTGTTTTGGTCTTATAATACATCCATAGATTTACCTCCAGGAGAGAGGACGGTTCGCTCAGCCAGCAGTTCAGTTTATAAGAATTTGTCCAAATTTCTAGATTCCCGCCAAGCTAAGCTAAGACTACAACCGACATCTTTATTTGTTTTAGCTTGTTGGTAAAAATGAGCAGAGTAGAGCTGAGTTTGGTAAAACAGCGCGGTGGACGAGAGCAGACAGAGCAGATTAAAATATCTCGAATTCCTACATGTTTACGTCGGTCTATACAGGTGAGTGCATTGATAAGTATTGACTTTTTACTCACGAAGGTTTTATCGTAACCTACTTACAGTAACGAGACTAGCGTTCATCTGCCCCCCCAGCGGCCGTTGGTAATCCTCGGTATCGTTCCCAGTCAGGTGCTGCGCGTGTTTTAGATGTGTGTGTGCGTTAACGTTAAAGCGGCTGTGTGTGTGTGTGTGGCGCGCAGGCAAGAATCCCGGCATGTGAATAGAGACAGGGGGCTGGGTTTGTGCTCTACCTGTGAAGCGCGTGTCCGCGCTATTCTCCGACAATCAACATTGACACCGTGGCGTGGCGGCAGAAATTTAACTGTGGCGGTGCGCCACTTGCCAATCAACGTAGGGGAAACACTGCAGTTTATTGTCATGTATGACAAAAACATTTGAAAAGTGCTCATATTATGCTCATTTTAAGGTTCAAAATTGTATTTTACAGGTTGTACCAGAATAGGTTTAATTTAAAAAAAAAAAATGTTGTTGTACTGGACATTGCTGCAGCTCCTCTTTTCACCCTGTGTGTTGAGCTCTCTGGTTTACCTACAGAGTGAGGCATCGCACTTCTGTTCCATCTTTGTTGGGAGTTGCACATGCTCAGTAGCTAGGTCAGGACTACTAGCCAGTCAGAAGCAGAGTATGAGGGCGTGCCCTGACAGTACGTAGGTAAGGACTGCTAGCCAGTCAGAAGAAGAGTATGAGGGCGTGTCCTGACAGTTCCTAGGTAAGGACAACTAGCCATGTCAGCCATCTTTAATTCTCGCTACGCAGGGCTCTGCTCTATCTTCTAAGCAGCACAATTTTACAAAAGTATGTGCTTTCAAACTACCGCACACGTATACCACCGGGATACATCGCTACAGATCAGAGAATATTCAGGGAACGTTATTACAGTTGGAATAATCGCCCCACTACGAGAGCTTCGCCTGCTAACGCTAGTCGGCCACCTGTCCCATCAATCCTGCTTGCAAGTGTTAAACAACAAACTGGACTACATCCAACTTCAACGATGCTCCCAACGCGAATTCAGAGAGTGTGTTTTTTGCTTTTGTGGAAACATGGCTGAACAACAGTGAACCGGACTGTCCAGCTACCAGGCCTGCTAGCCTTCCGAAGATCCGAGCTAGATGTAGGAGCCACATATTGGCTGTTGTTTATGGTCTTATTTACGTTGTTTGTCGATTATTGTGTTGTGCTTTGATGTTGTGGGTGGTGGGTGTTTTAGCGGAAGTGAAAGTCTATTTGTTTGCATTGACAGAGAGGGGGTGAGCTTGGGAGCGAACACCTTTGTTGACCGCATTACGCTGCATGAACGCAATTATTCTACTCACCAGGTAACAACTACATTTGGTAACTGCAGTGCTAAGTGTATTTTACGTGTGGAAGAAGAACAAAAATCATTGCAATACAATCTTGAGCGCGTCACAGTGTGTATCTCTCAGTGTTTAGCCCCTCGCGGCAGCACCTTTTGGACTGCTTACAGCCGCAACACTAGAGATGCTCTGTATGGAGGTGGGCTGTGTTAACACGGACTGGTGCAGAAATGGGGTGATTTGTATCCAACTAACTGCTAACCGCTGGAGTTTGTGACTGTTACATGGCGACCATTCGACATTCCACGCTAATTCACGGCTGTGTTTATACTCGGTGTTTACAGCCCACCAAGCCTAATGCTAGTATGCTTAGCTGAACTTTACGGAGCCTATAATGTGTGTGTGCACTAAAGGTAGCCTGTTTCGTATGTCGTTATTATATAATGTCGTTTTTATATATTTTAAATGTGTAACACCACTTGAGCCACGATGAAACGTTGTTTTGTGTATATGGTTGAAATAACAATAAAACCCATTGAGTTGAGTCGAATGCCTATGTATTGCCTGTCTGTCAAGCGGTAGGCGTGGCTTCGGAGTGGACTCAAAGCAGCGAAGCGAAGTGCATTCTGGGATTTGGTGTCTTTTATCCATATGAGCCAAAAACACATTTTCTGGCTTTTCTCGGCCTAGAAGGCACCAATTAAAAAACATTTTTCACATTTCTGCTACATAAGTGACCCAATTTAAAGATATATTCAGCTTTCCAGCGGTGAAGTATCCCTTTAAGTAAACAAAACCACACACACTTTGTCAAAAAACAATACCCTTTTATTTACAGGGCCAAACTGAACACAATATTAACTTAAATCTTTAAACAAATTAAATGAAAAGTTGCGCTGTTTATTACTGATGTAAAACACCTAAGATCAACATTTTGTTTCTTTAAAAGACACAGTAAAGCCTCGTATAAAGAAGTGTTGGAACTTTGTTAAAACATTTTGCACACGTTGTCACACACGCTGTTGAATGGCAATGATGTTTGCTAGCCTACTTGATATATAAGATTTGTGGTTGGCATTAAATTACTAGACTTACCCGAAGAGGAACGGCTTCTGTTATTATCATCTGTGATGTCCACCACCACACAGGCAGGGCTGGGACTCTCTTCAATTAGTCCGGTGGCGAGGCCAACACTAGCTGCTGCGGTTATAACGTGCTTGGCTCTGGCTCACGTAGGTTGTCAAACACGGTGCATTGTTCGGCTTTTAAGTACACTCCATGTCTCGTCAGATGTTCTCATTAAATTCGAAGTGTTACCTACTTTGCATGATATTGCTTTCAGACATTCATTGCATGTCGCAGTTTGCATCCTTACTCGTGAAATGCAGCCAAACCTTGGAGCGTTTTGCCTTCGGCATCTTCATTAATCCTCTCGCTATCAGTTCAACAAGTGTGCCGAGTAGTGGCACTGATGTCACGTAAATTGACGCCGGAATACCAGGGGGCGGTAAAAAAAGTTAGGCATCGTAATCAAGCACCTAAATTTTCATTCTTATTCGATCTCATTACTACCGTTTACGTCGGAATCGGTTCCCTATTGGCACCAAGTTTCGGTACCCAACCCTAGTAAGGACTACTAGCCAGTCAGAAGCAGAGTATGAGGGCGTGTCCTGACAGTACCTAGGTAAGGACTACTAGCCAGTCAGAAGCAGAGTATGAGGGCGTGTCCTGACAGTACCTAGGTAAGGACTACTAGCCAGTCAGAAGCAGAGTATGAGGGCGTGTCCTGACAGTACCTAGGTAAGGACTACTAGCCAGTCAGAAGCAGAGTATGAGGGCATGTCCTGACAGTACCTAAGTAAGGACTACTAGCCAGTCAGAAGCAGAGTATGAGGGCGTGTCCTGACAGTAGCTAGGTAAGGACTACTAGCCAGTCAGAAGCAGAGTATGAGGGCGTGTCCTGACAGTACCTAGGTAAGGACTACTAGCCAGTCAGAAGCAGAGTATGAGGGCGTGTCCTGACAGTTCCTAGGTAAGGACTACTAGCCAGTCAGAAGCAGAGTATGAGGGCGTGTCCTGACAGTACCTAGGTAAGGACTACTAGCCAGTCAGAAGCAGAGTATGAGGGCGTGTCCTGACAGTACCTAGGTAAGGACTACTAGCCAGTCAGAAGCAGAGTATGAGGGCGTGTCCTGACAGTACCTAGGTAAGGACTACTAGCCAGTCAGAAGCAGAGTATGAGGGCGTGTCCTGACAGTACCTAGGTAAGGACTACTAGCCAGTCAGAAGCAGAGTATGAGGGCGTGTCCTGACAGTACCTAGGTAAGGACTACTAGCCAGTCAGAAGCAGAGTATGAGGGCATGTCCTGACAGTACCTAAGTAAGGACTACTAGCCAGTCAGAAGCAGAGTATGAGGGCGTGTCCTGACAGTAGCTAGGTAAGGACTACTAGCCAGTCAGAAGCAGAGTATGAGGGCGTGTCCTGACAGTACCTAGGTAAGGACTACTAGCCAGTCAGAAGCAGAGTATGAGGGCGTGTCCTGACAGTTCCTAGGTAAGGACTACTAGCCAGTCAGAAGCAGAGTATGAGGGCGTGTCCTGACAGTACCTAGGTAAGGACTACTAGCCAGTCAGAAGCAGAGTATGAGGGCGTGTCCTGACAGTACCTAGGTAAGGACTACTAGCCAGTCAGAAGCAGAGTATGAGGGCGTGTCCTGACAGTACCTAGGTAAGGACTACTAGCCAGTCAGAAGCAGAGTATGAGGGCGTGTCATGCTAGCAGCTAGGCGAGCATTATAACGTGTGTTCCAAAGTGACCACGTTTGTCTCTGAAGTAAAGGCTGGACTACAACAGAGCTGTTTGGAGCCGTTTGTGAACAGTGTTTTTAACGTTGTCTGCTGAAATGGATCCAAAAGTGATTCCTGCTGGCTGGTCTGCTGGTTGGCTGCAAACTGTGGAATAGATTTCCTGAACAGAGCCGCGGCTCAATGAGACACAGAGTTATGAGACACGCCCTCGCTCAGGAAGTCCATTCTGCAGTTTTCAGCCAGCTAGCAGGATAGTAGCATGAGTAGCATTGTGGCTAGCTCGATGCTATCCTGTGTGTCCGCTGTTTGGGAATACTTAACACTGGAAACACCGCAGAGCAAGACAGCAAAATGCAAAAACAAAACAGGACTTTCACAACCGTCTGTCCCGGTGTTGTCGCTGGCTTGTGGCGTTTGATTTACCCATTGTTGCGTCCTCCAGAGACCCCGGATCATGTCCCGGCGGCCGCTGTTTCAGAGCAGCCGCTGCGCAGCCGTGAAAACAGAGGTGTGTGTGTGTAAGATGTTTACAGTTATTGCACTTTTCTTATAGTTCAGATATTTTACATTTTAAAAAGTTGCTACAAGAGCCAGTGTGCTTGATTTGCGGTGTTCACACACTGTTTTATTGATAGTGTGTGTGTGTGTGTGTGTGTGTGTGTGTGGGAGAGAGATTTTTACACTTGCACTTTTCTTATATTTCAAGACTCAAGTATTTGACATTTTGGGAATGTAATAAATATTGACATGACAGTCAATTTGAAACCCTTACAGTTGCATATCTGTTTTCAGAATGAGATTTTTCCTGTTTTTCTGACTTCCTTTTCTGACCTTATACTTACCTCAAGTTGCCTTTTGGGACATACATGCATACGTACGTCCATATCATACTTGCCCGTTGAGAGAAGTTTATTTCAGCGTCATATAAAATCAACAATAATGATAATAATAATATTAAAGCAAACACAGCTCTGGTATCGGTATAGTATCGGTATATATCCAAATTCAGGTATCGGGATCGGATCGGAAGTGAAAAAATGTGGATCGGTGCATCCCTATATTTTTTTATAAAAAAAGTTATCAAAATAGTTGCCAATTAATTTTCTGTCGATCGACTAATTGTTGCAGTTGCAGCCCCACAGTTTAATAAAGTGATGAATCCAGAAACTAATAATAGATCTCTAACCCAGTGAACTCTGACCTTGTAACCAGCCCTGGTTTGAACATGGCACGAAGCTGAAACAGATCCTAGGTGGCTCCAACAGACACAAAATGATGTCTGACCAGCATTGGAGGCTGAGAGAGAAGCTTCCCCTCCGGATCCCGGTCCGCTCTGTCTGATGGAAACAAAGTGTCTCAGTCACTTAACTCTCCTGTTGTCCTCGGGTCGAATTTGACCCAATTTCAAAAAGTTTCTATATCACAAATTTGGGTTTCTTTCAACCAAATTGTCCAAAAACTTAACGTAGATGGTTCCATACAACCAATACTCTTTACAAGTAAAACAAATGATCAGTTCACTACTTTCAATGAATGTGGGTGTGTTATTCAATTTTAAAATGATCAAACAACGTTGGAAAACAGTGACAAATAATGTTTAAAAAATGTCAAAAAAAGTGCAGAAAAATCGACATCGACAAATTACAACGAACATTTGTGACAAAACAATTGGGGGGAGAAGTAACCAAAAGTGACAAAAACATCGAAAAAAGTGACGACATTTTTGGAAAAAAAGTTTTAATTTTTGAAGTTGCATGGTCAATGGTAAGACAACACAATTATTGGTCGGCTGAAATTTCATGCTTTTTGGTCTAAACGGCATACCCAAATTAAAAGTGGTACAGCTCCCATATACTTTGACACTCTGATATCATTGGAAAGGAAACACTCTCAAGTTTTTGTTCCAAGTGTCAGGGTGATTCTAGGCCTCACTGACACAGAGCTACAGAGGCTAGAATAGAGGTTTTTTTTGTTTCCGTCCAAGTCATACATCTGTAATATGATTAAAATACACTGCTGTGAACACATCTACCAGGTGACAGACAATCCAGGAGATTAGCCACACGTGTCTGCTTACTACAGAAAAAATCCAGAAGCCAAAAGACTCTTTTTTTTTCTACAAATGTCTGTGCGTTTTTCTTGAAAGATGCAAAGAAAAAAGCCAAACAAGTGCAAAATTCAAAACTTCTCAAATACAAAAACACACCCACATCAATCACACACATACTTGAAATAACTATATACATAAATTAAGGGTGCTCCGATCAGGATTTTTGAGGCCGATCACCGATTGCTGGAAGACGTATCGGCCGATACCGATCACCGATCACTTTTATGAACTGAAAATTACGCCATTACATAACAGTCACACATGTTTAGAGAATGTATCAGTAACTGTTTGGCTTTCTGTCCTAGCTCAAAATCTAAAAAATGTCAAGGTTCAAGGAGTCTTTATTATCCCGAGGGGCAATTCGTTGTGCAGCAATAGAATGCAACATAAACAACACATAGACTATACAGAAAACAAACCCCATCAATAATAGACAAAATAAATACAAACTACACAGACATACACATCTCGCAATGACTTATTTACAAAGCCTATAGCAGCAGGAACAAAAGAGTTTTTATGTCTGTTTGTCCTGCATTTTGGCAGACAGAATCTGCGGCCAGACGGTAACATCTTGTCGCTGTTCAGAGGGGGGGGTTATATCAGCCAGGACTGACTGGGCTTTCTTCAGAGTCCTTATCTCATATAGAGAGTTTAAGTCAATCAGGGAGTTTTGGGAAATTTTGCCACACACTTTAGTTATGTATTGGAGCCTATTTTTTTTTTTTTTTGTTTTTTTCAATCACTGCACATTTCTTCAGCACACACAGACACACACAGTCAGTCACACCGACACACACACACACACACACCGACACACACACACACACACACACACACACACACACACACACACCGACACACACACACACACACACACACACACACACACACACACACACACACACACACACACGGCGAAACAGCTGTTTGTGCGGCGCCGGAGCTGCTAGCTACACGACTCCGCTCTGCCTTAGCGTTAGCTAACTTTGAAAACTCCTCATCCTCCTTTCTGTGACTAACCTTCAAATGTCTGATGAGGTTGGTGGTGTTGAAATGTCTTTGGAGCTTTCCGCCTCGTGGTATTTCCTCGGTACACACGTTGCTAATCGCTAGTGTATTGTCTTTTTCCCAGATAGCAATGAGTCGGCGGACCACCGGCGGTGCTCCAGAGGCAGTAGAAGCGTCAGAATGGTGTAATCACAAACACGTTTGCCGGAGCACCACCGGTGGCAGACGCTTTTTAAAAGCAGTCTGTCTTCCTAGCGTCTTCGTTCTGCGGCCGGCCGCGGGCCAACTGCTGTTCTGCCGCCGTTCAGACACCTTGTAGAACTGCCAGACCGCTGAATGTAGGGACGCCGCCATTTTGAAAATGTTCTCAGGAGTAGTGCGCTCTTAATACATCCGTGGTAGTGCATCATCTGATCGGCCTATCTGATCGGCCTTTATGGAGACCACCGATCAAACTATTTAAAGCCATTATCGGCCGATACCGATCGGTGGCCGATCGATCGGAGCACCCTTAATAACTATATACATAAATATATAGAAATAAGTAATTATAAATTGGTCAGAGAGGGCTTTGCATTTTAATAGTCACTGTCTGTGCTGAAACACAGAGCCAGCCATCACAGGATTAAAATTTCAATGGCTTGTTATGCATCAATCGAATCGGCTCCTTATTGGCTACAAGGCTAGGGGCGTTTCATAGCATGGAATTTTAACTGGCTGAAGCAAATGTCGATCAAGCCCCACGTGTCCCAGTTCTCCTCCGAGCCCTGATTCGCCGTTAAACCTGTCTATTTCCGGCTCCCGGAGACGTATTGACTTATGAGCAGAGGTGTAGTGGTAAAAAAAGAGGTGGGTAAACTATAAATTCTGGTGGACCACGACGTGGTCACCTTTTAAGGTGGGCCACTGCCTACCGGTGTATGTGTATCCTGATGACATCGCTGTAGGCTATCATTTGATGGTACTACCAAGGGTATCACTGGTTGTTTCCTCATTATAGGTCACACAATCACTATTCAATTCATACATTAATCTAAGTTCTTGTTAAAGAGACTCAAGAAGGAATATAGTTTAAATCTATAAAGTTTACTAAATGACAAAACAGAGAGAACAAAAATATTTAAGAGATAGAGAGGGAGGCTTATATCCAGGGCTTCCAATGCAATGCACTTGTACATAATGATTAGGGATTTGGGATTATTTTCATAGTCGATTAATCTGTTGAATATTTTCTCGATTAAATCGATTAGTTGTTTGGTCTATATGTCAGAAAAATGTGGATCAGCGTTTCCCAAAAGCCCAGGATGACGTCCTCAAATGTCTCGTTTTGTTTCTGCTCCTGTAGAAGCTAGAGGTCTGTATGAAATCAACCTTGTTACTAGAAAACATGTTTTTAGCCGCAATCTTATGGAGAAAAACTACGCTACCCACAGTCCTAAACTTAACAACGACGCCTCTGATTGGTTCAACTCGCCGTTTCCATAGAAACGTTTACCGTACCCGCAAAACCGCAAACGGCTATAGCGATAACATTAACTAGCTAGGTGACTAGCAGAGAGCTTGTTATCACAAACTTCCAGTGGTTTAAATGTCAGAGAATGCATAATTACATCCAGTTATTTATCTGATAAAGTATCCTGAATTTTACTTGTAACATGGGCTAATGGGAACAGGTAGAGGTGACTTGTTGAGTCAGTGGCATGAATCTACTGTGAACCAAATTAACCTAAAAAACATGAAGTTTAGTACTGTTTTTCGAGCTCACTCACTTTGGGCTTGTAGCCGAGGCCGTTTGCTGGCATCAGGAGGAGGGCTGCTGTCTTGACGCCGCTTAAAAAAATGCCTGACATCTATTTTTACAATTTATTACATGAGACATGTAGGCTAGTTTGGGCTAGTGACCATGGATGTATTAAGAGAACTGATGAATCTTGATGCAGTCTTCTGCTTCCTGCTGGCTACGCAAGAGATGCTCGATGGTGTTTTAAGCCCCCGACGTTGACTTCAAGGCAGCGCTGCGATCATTGACTTATTTCAAGGCACCTTGTCAGTACACGATCCGTTCCGCCTGCACAATCCGTTCTTCGCATGCGCATAATTGCGTAGCAGAAAACCTGTGCGATTTGTACCACGCATGCGTTAAAAAACACTTGACGCAACTGGTGTCAATACCCGATCCGTTCCGCCTGCCCGATCCGTTCTGCGCATGTGCATAAGATCTGCCCATGCGCAGAAACTCATACTCTTACGACCCTACCCGATTGGTTCTTCGCATGCGCGATTGCCGGTCCGTTCTGCGCATGTGCATAAATCTGCGCATGCTTAGAAGCACATGCTTTTACGACACTACCTTTAAACTTTATTAAATCTTTACGAAACATTCCTCCGGTTGCTGGAAGAAAACATTAGACATTGACAGTAGAAGTTGTTTGCTGGAGTTGCCTAAAGTATCTGTTAATGATATACGGAGGGTTGTCCGGGCATCCAGTACGACACCACATAGCAAATTAAACAAAGACTTAGCTACGTTGCTTAATTTCTTTGCAACTTTGAAGGTAAATTGCAAACGCTAGCTAGCCTGAGCTAGGAGCCTTGCTCCGTCATGCTTCAGGTTAATCATGCTTTAAATAAAGTGTAATCATGTGTATACACCTCTCACTTCATGTGTTTGTACTTTTATAAGAATATAAGGTAAAACAGGGCTACAAATGAGATCTCTGTGAGAGCCCAGCATGCTCCTAACTATTATGTAGCTGCATGCTAACGCAACACAGCTGTAATATTGGCTAACGGTGGTGATTTTTCACGGATCACAATCACCAATAAAGGCTTCTAAACCAAATACTACACAATCTGACATGTCCCAGCAAAGTGACCGGAATTTTGGGAGAAATTACCAGCATTGGCCAAGATAACAGCTAGCTATGTCGCGTTAGCATGCTACATAATAGTTAGCCGCTAGGAGTATGCTAACGTTAGATTGTAGTGGAACGAAGCAGCACTTTCTAACGTCAGAAATGTCAGATAAAGGCTTCTGAACCAAACACGACCCAATCGGACATGTTTCAGCAGGATTGAGACCCAGAATTGGGGAGAATTTAATAACAATGGCCGCCAAGATTACATGTTTACTGCCATTAGCATGTAGCTACTATAGTGGTATACAGCAGTGGTGGCTGGAAGAGCTGTCGTCTCGTCTTTGAAAGGACACTTACTTTATTAGTCAAGACCATAGACCATTAATTCATTATTAATATACCTGTCTATGGTCTTGACTAATCAAGAAGAGCTGTCATCCCGTCTTTGAAAGGACACTTTTGTACGTTCACACTTCGTTGCGTTATTAGTCAAGACCATAGACAGGTATATTAATAATTAATTAATGGTCTAATGGTCAAGACGAAGTATTACCAGTAAAACTATCAACATAAACACAACAATGACGTCGCTAGCGGTTTTGTATTGGTGACAACAAGTCTTAATTTAAATATCTTTATAAAAAAGAAAAATTGCCGTCAAGTGTTTTTTTGCTACGCAATTATGCACATGCACAGAACGGATCGGGCAGGCGGAACGGATCGGGTACCAAGCCCCCAGGAGGAGCGCCAAGTCTATATGCCACCATGGGCGTAGCGGATAGCGGTGGTACTGCACTCCATGGCCCAGAAAGACTTTTCACATAGACTTTGCATGGCGAAAGAAACGTCTATATTTCAGCGAATAATTTGTTTCAGGGTATACAAACTCACCAGTCCGAACACTTAAAGGTTCCTTGTTTAAAATGTCATGTTTTTAAAATTTTTAACATTCACTAGTAGCGAATACAGAATTATTAAATCAGAAATGATGAACTTGCATAATGGACGCGAGCAGACCCGCGGTACTGCGCCCGCCCGCTCACATGACTGTTCTCCCGAGGTCACGTAGCGAGCTGTAATAAATAATAGCGCTAGCAAATGGTTGTAATTCACCATGTGTTATATTAATACGTCCATGGTATTATCTTATGAAGTTATGATGCATCCGAGGGATGTGTGTGTTTGTAAAGCCTGTTACATGGATGTAACGTCATTAGCGTTTCCCAAACTTGTGGGGCTATCGGCTAGTTAGCTAGTTGCTAACATCAGGGGTGCTAGCTATATGCCTACACAACGTTACTACAGACATAGTGATTACATTGCCTTGGTTCTCTCTTATGATACACCCGAGGGCTGTATGCTGTAAAGCTTGTAACATGGATGAAGCCATGGATGAGCTTTGTTCACTATACTGCAGGCTAACTGCTAGCGCTAGTTAGTAGCTAGCTAGCTAGCTACTAACTAGCGCTAGTTAGTAGCTAGATAGTAGCACGACGTAATTATTAAATCTCCTTGGTTGTCTAGCTAAATACAACCATCGTTTATTTAGCTAAGCATGTAAACGATCGGGAACAACGAAAACACAATGTTTAACGTCAGTGAATGTTTTAGACAATAAAAACGGCGAGTTCGTGAGTTCGCCACTTGTAAGAGACACGAGAGAGAAGCTCATGAACGAGCATGTTGTTACCGGTTGCTAAGACAACGCAAACAAATTGTTGCTAGTGCGCGTGTCCATCGTGACGTCATGGGCCAAGAATGCGGAAAATCCGAGCTCCATGTTGTCTTAATGCGCTTTTGAGCACTCTCATTGGAACGTACGGGGCTTCCCGCCGAACACTGTATCCGGTTCTCTTAATACATCCATGTCGGGTACTGACAACTGGCAGCGCATGCGCATACGTATGCACATGCGCAGAACGGACCGGTAATCGCGCAAGCGTAGAACCGATCAGGTAGGGTCGTAAAAGCATGAGCTTCTGCGCATGCGCTGATTTATGCGCATGCGAAGAACGGATCGTGCAGGCGGAACGGATCGTGTACTGACACACCTGTTGCCTTATCCTAGTGCCTTCCAGGCATCGCTGCCTGGAAGGCGACGTTGTGGACTTTAACAAACAAACACCACAAGAGATTGCTCAACACTGACAGTAAGCAGCGCAATATGAAAGACTTCGTCTTAGGCTTAACAATCTATGAAACTAATAATGAAAAATATGAAACTAAAACGACATAAGCTTAATTTAAAATGGCTTAGGAACTATAGGCTGTTTAGAGGTGGATAAACACAATTTGGAGGTGGATAAACGCTATTTCCGAATTTTGGGAGGTGCGTAAACGGCGTTTACGTGCGTTTAGCCTCCACTACATCCCTGCTTATGAGAGGTCTTGTTAGATAGGACAGGAAGTCGAGCACAGAAACAAAATAAAACATCTGGTTAACTTTCAAAATAAAATACACCATGCTCACGAAGGATCATATTTCTCTTCACTACACCTTGACAACACGGCACGGAGTTGTTTCCTCTCTACTCCTCGGAATAGAAACAAACTGTTGGTGGGTTTGTTGTTCTATTCTGCGTGAATTCGCGAGATCTAGTGGGTCCTCGTGACTACAGCTGTCAGTCCTGGCCGCAGCCGTTCTGCAACAACTCCGGATCCGGTGGGTATTGACGGACGGCGGACCACGGAGACGTTCCGCAGCGGAGACGACGTTCCGCAGCGGAGACGACGTTCCGCAGCGGAGACGACGTTCCGCAGCGGAGACGACGTTCCGCAGCGGAGACGACGTTCCGCAGCGGAGACGACGTTCCGCAGCGGAGACGACGTTCCGCAGCGGAGGAGACGTTCCGCAGCCTGTGAAAATCCAGGGTAAGGCTTCAGAGAATACATTGACGCGGTCATTGGACGCTAGACGGCCGGAGGGAGGAGGGAGAGCCGTTGTAACAGCGCACCAGTTGAACCGTTGCTGTTTTTGTAACTCGGGCCTCATAAACTTTAAGATTTTGAGGCAAATAACTCGTTTTGGATTAAATTGCTTAGATATTTCATTTCCTTGGACTCTTGTGGATTTATGAAAACAAAGTTTTTGGGATTATATCACCTCTGTGGATAAAAGGACATTCAAAAAGTTATGAATGCACACACACACCAGCTGCGCAGTGTAATTCTGAATTAATTTATTTTCTTTAACTTTATAACAGTTTTATAACTGCTATAAATCACCTTATGCTTTGTGTGTGGTCTTAAATGAATCTTGAGAGGGTAAGCTTTCAAATGGTGTATTGCATGGCCATATATTGTGAAGATTTAATGTGTAGAAGTTATAACAAAGTATATTCAGCGTCCAATTTGAGCGGAGGTGGGTCGTATACGGGACTTCTCTGTTAGCCTACAAGCTAACACTCCAAACAGGACATCTGACCGACATCTACGGCTACCAGGTGCTAAGCGGGCTAACCTGATAATTGCGGTTAGCATCACAAAATCTACTACCTGTGTAGATGCGAAACAATATTAACAACAAAAACACATGTATACATAGATATTTACCTTCTCTCCGGGCCATAACTGTAACTAGCTGCCCGGTAACCCGCTGTTTACCGTAGAAACGGACAGATTCTCCATAGATTGTCTTCATTATCACCGCTAACGGCCTTTCACCTCTTCACCCCGCCCCTCTGCCTTCCCAACGACAGCTGATTGGACAGGAGGTACAAAACAACCAATAGAATTAAAGAAAGCTGTGCAGAAACTGTGATTTAACACTGAAGACTTTTCAAATTACATTATTTAATGGTTCCAAAAAACATGTAACAAAGCGAACTATAATATAATTATATAAAGTGTAATTATTTCAAGTAACCTGCTATATGTGTAGATAAAGAATAATTGCATTTTTTTTCTTAAAATATGGTTTAAATATTTAAAATCAAACATATATAAAGGTGTAAAAGAAGTAACTCTTAACTTTGAAACGAACCGGACTTTTAATAAAGGTGACAGGATACAGAAAATATCATGAGTAATTTATTTTGCAGCAAATTAGGGCACATGTTTTGTTTTAAATATTTTATTTGTGTGAACTCATTCTAATTAAGAGTCACAGAAAGACAAATAAATTAGATTAGATTAGATTCAACTTTATTGTCATTGTGCAGAGTACAAGTACAAAGACAATGAAATGCAGTTTGCGTCCAAACAGAAGTGCAAAAAGAGCAGAAAAGTGCAATGTGATATACAAAGTATAGACAGGACAAGAAATCTAGTGACAGTAGTGTACAGTTGGTTTACAGAAGTTGGTTTAGATTTATCAGTATTTGTGATTTATGAGTTTTCTTTCAGTTTTAAGTGCTGCTATTTCCTCTGTTGGACATTTGATGGCGCTGTTGACCTGTTGGTGTTTTTTTTTGCCAATATACTAAAAAAGAAAAGAAAAAGAAACTTAAGCAATTAAAAATAAATTTAGAAAATCCCAAAAAATATTTTTAAAAATTACAAAAAATAAAAGAATAAATGAATAATACAAATTATTTTACTAAAAACAATGAATAAAATAAAAAATGCATTAAAAGTATAAAGAATTTATCAAAATTAATAAGTATATTAAAATGATTCAAAATTAATTACAATAAGTAACAATTAATTAAAAACATATCAAAAAGTAAATCAATCAAATTAGAATTATTATGAATAAATCAAATAATTAAAATGAATGTACGTTAACAGTGTAAGGTATTTTATTGTGTAACGTCTAAGTTGAAGGTTAAGAGGAAGTTCCAGTAAACATAGGGCTTTTATTGTGAAGGGATAAAGTGTTGTATTTTCTGACTGGTGACTGTGTTGGGGTTCCATAAAATAATAAAGTAAAACTAAAGTTGTCAAATAAAAGTAGTGAAGTAAAAAGTACATTGAGATGTAGTAAAAATATGAAATACCATGAGATTAAAATACTCAAGTAACGTACCCCTGACAAGTACAGTGTTGATATTCATTAATTTATACTAAGTACAGTACTTGAGTAAATGTACTTAGTTACATTCCACCACTGGCAGTTTGAGTTTGATGGCAAGCGAAGAAGTCTTAATTGACGGATTTCTGAATGGAGTTTGGCGACAGTTTCTTTCTCTCCATATTCCTGATCAATAAAGTAACATTATTACTCCATCGATCCACAACTCTGCCTGTAACAGACGTCAGTTAGTCTACACTGTGAATTATGTTTGAATTAATCCCGTGTTTAAATCAACTAATTAACGTTATAAGACCGTAAACTAAAGCTAGCCACCAGACTACTGTTGTGAGTTACATTGATTTAAAAGTCAGCCTGCTGTATGCCCCGAATCGTACAAACCACACTGCAACACAAAACTGTACAAGCACCTGTAGCACAATAAACACTTTTATCACATTTCGGGGACCAAATTTATAAGATACTTTCAGAAACAACCCATCTATTCTGCCCAACCGCCATGAATCTACTGCATTGACTTCCTCACACAACAAAAACGTCGCTGCGGCGTGTTGCATTTTGGGAAACGTTGGCGATTGAACGTTGATGTCGCTGATTTTAATCATTTAACAATGGATGTGTGTTAAATTTAAAAACAAATCTCCTTGTTTTGGATTTATAGTGACACAATTACAAGTGGAAATGACTCATGTATGATTCTAGGGTGTAAATATTTTAAAAGTTAACACATATTAAAACTACAAGTCCCACACTCTTACGTCATGACGTATTTACGTTTAGCAACGGCCAGTTGCTAAAGGAAAAAACAGCCGCTTCCGTGTTGTTCTTGTGTTATTGTGGCAAATAACTATCGCTAGCAGAGTCGAAGCTAGTCTGACAGCCTCGCCGGAGGGTGACTATGATGATTTAGTGAAGCTGACGCACAGTTTTTAGCTTTTCCCGCCCGACATGTCGCTGCTACAGAGCTCAAAGAAAAAAGACAAGCGTATTTTGTCCGGTACCTGCCCCGACCCGAAATGTCAGGCGAGGCTATTCTTCCCCGCTTACGGCTCCGTTAGCATCGAGTGCACGGAGTGTGGTCAACGCCACGAACAGAAGAACCTGTTAAATGTCGAAGAAGTCACGGATCCTGATGTTGTGCTCCACAATCTGCTCAGAAACGCCCTGCTCGGCGTCACCGGGGCCCCGAAGAAAGGCACGGAGCTGGTGAAAGTAATGGGGCTTTCTAATTACCACTGCAAGCTGCTGTCGCCGGTGCTCACCAGGTACGGCATGGATAAACAAACCGGCAAAGCCAAGCTGCTGAGGGACATGAACCAAGGTGAGATGTTTGACTGCTCTCTCCTGGGAGACAGAGCTTTTCTCATCGAGCCGGACCATGTTTCCACAATGGGCTACGGCAAAGACCGGTCAGGGAGCCTCATATACCTCCATGACACTCTGGAGGAGGTGAAGAAAGCCAACAGCAGCAGGGAATGTCTCATCCCTGTCCATGTAGATGGAGACGGCCACTGCCTGGTCCACGCCGTGTCCAGAGCGCTGGTGGGCAGGGAACTGTTCTGGCACGCCCTGAGAGAAAACCTGAAACAGAACTTCAAGCAGAACCTGGACCGCTATAAGGCTCTCTTTCAGGATTTTATCGACGCCGCTGAGTGGGAGGACATCATAAACGAGTGTGATCCGCTTTTCATCCCACCTGAAGGCGTGCCGCTTGGACTACGCAACATCCACATATTTGGTTTAGCCAACGTCCTGCACCGGCCCATAATCCTGCTGGACTCCCTGAGTGGGATGAGGAGCTCCGGGGATTATTCGGCCACCTTCCTGCCTGGGCTGGTGGCGGAGGAGCAGTGCAGTGGGAAAGACGGGAAGCTTAACAAACCAATCTGCATCGCCTGGAGCAGCTCCGGCAGGAACCACTACATCCCTCTGGTGGGAATCAAGAACACAGTGCTGCCCAAGCTGCCAGCCCGCCTGCTGCCAAAAGCCTGGGGCGTCCCTCAGGAGCTCATCAGGAAGTACATCAAGCTGGAGCAAGACGGTAGCTGCGTGATCGGCGGCGACCGCAGCCTGCAGGATAAGTATCTGATGCGGCTTGTCAACGCCATGGAGGAGGTGTTCATGGAGAAGCACAGCATCCATCCGGCACTGGTGGCGGACGTGCACCAGTACGTGTACAGGCGCACTGGCGTGATCGGCATCCAGCCCGAGGAGGTGACTGAGGCAGCTAAGAAGTCGGTGATGGAGAACCGACTGCACCGCTGCCTGATATGCGGCGCCCTCTCTGAGCTGCATGTCCTGCCGGAGTGGCTGGCTCCCGGAGGGAAGCTCTACAACTTGGCCAAATCCACTCACGGCCAGCTGCGGCCGGATAAGAACTACAGCTTCCCGCTCAACAACGTCATCTGCTCCTACGACCCCCAGAGAGATGTCCTCATCCCAGATTATAAACTGAGCTCCCTCAACACCTGCAACTGGTGTCATGGCACATCAGTGCGCCACATCCGCGGCGACGGGTCCGTAGTTTATCTGGACGGAGACAGAACCAACACCCGCTCCCATGGCGGGAAATGTGGGTGCGGCTTCAAACATTTCTGGGAGGAGAAGGAGTACGACAACCTCCCAGAGGCCTTCCCCATCACGCTGGAGTGGGGGGGCCGGGTGGTGAGAGAGACGGTGTACTGGTTCCAGTATGAGACAGAGCCGTCTTTGAACAGCAACGTGTACGACGTGGCTATGAAGCTCGTCACCAAGCACTTCCCGGGAGAGTTTGGCAGCGAGATCCTGGTGCAGAAAGTAGTCAACACCATCCTGCATCACACCGCCAAAAAGAACCCGGACGAGTACAACCCGGTGTCCATCGACGGGGCTCACGTGCCACGTCTCACCGACACCGCGGAGACTCAGCAGGCGGCGGACCCGCAGCCGCCCACTAAGATCATCCTCACGGGTCAGAAAGCAAAGACGCTCCACAAAGAGGAGCTGACAATGAGCCGGGCTGAGCGCAGCATCCAGCAGAGCATCAGCGAGCAGGCCTTCGTCACGCAGAAGCGACTGACGGACAAACTGAAGCAGGAGCAGAAGGGCCACGGCCGGACGTCTTCCCCCGGAGGCTCCCCGGAAACTTCCTCCTCATCAGCTCCGGCCACGCCAACTAAATCCTCCCTGTCCTCTTCGTCGAATAAGGAGAAGAAGATCCGCGTGACGACCAGCGATGGCAGGCAGGCAATGCTGACCCTGCAGGCTCAAACCACCTTCTCTGAGCTGCAGCGGAGCATCGCCAACCACTTTGGCGTGCCACCTGCACAGCAGTTCATCCGCTACGGCTTCCCGCCCAAAGAGCTGGTCCCAGCGAGGGATGGCGAGGAGAACGAGCCAGTGGCGCTGCAGCACGGCGACAGGGTGACGGTGGAGATACTGAGAGGCGGCGAGGACAAAAGCCTCGTGGCGTCCATACCACGAGCCTCCAGCTCCCACTCCGCCCTGCACGCGGTGAAGAGCGAGGACGCCGTGACGACCGGCAGGATGAGCAGCCGCGAGCTCCAGGACAGCATCGACCTTGAGATGTCCTCCCTCTGTCTCCTAGCAACCTTGATGGGTAAGAATAAGGGATGTAACGTAAACACAAAGTACTTGAAGTGAAGTCTGTATAGTGCAGTAAAATGTTCCATGTCAGTGTTTTCCTGTTATATCTGATCAGGGATGTAACGATACACTGAACTCTAACTAACTCACGATACCATTCAGGATTTTAAGTTGACCATCTGATTATTTTAACAGAATTAGTTGCAGACAAGTGAGTGAAAAATATTCCTGTATTTCTACAAACTGTGCAGAACAACTTACAGTATGTGTCCTTAACAAAAGTGACACTGAAACTGTATTTTCTTTTACTCTCCTGTTCTCCAAATTTGACCCATTTTCTAAAAGTTTCTATATCAGAAATTTGGGTCTCTTTCAACCAAATTTTCAAAAAAACGTAATGTGAATGTTTCCATACAACGTTCTTCACAAGTAAAATAAATGATCAGTTTACTACTCTTATTGAATTTGTCAAGAAATTGATAAAAGAACGTTAAAAAAAGTGACAAATGTCAGAAAAGCTTCTTAAACGTGGGAGGAAAAAAACATAAAAAATGAACTCAGATGAAAGTGACAAAAGCGTCGACCAAAACATTGGAAAAAAAACATTTTAATTTAAAATTTTGACCCAGAAAAAGTAAAAAGGTGCATGGTCGACGGGAAGACATCACAAATTAAATAATAAACTAATCTCTTCAAATGAAACAAAGAAGACAAAGTCAAACAAGTGAAAGTAGTTTACTCCCTTGGCTGTTTATTTCAACCGCTTGTGATCTTTACACACTTATGTCAATTTTTTAACAGATTCACACAATGCATTGTTACATCTGTATTGAAAATAAAAGTGTGTGACATGTAAGCGGTCTCTCCCTCGACCTTCTCATGAAACCTCTTCTAAAAAAAAATGAGTTGTAGTTTACTTCTGAGAGCAGATTTGAAGTGGAGTCACTGCAGGTGAACAGGAACAATATTATAACTGATATCAGCATTACACTTCCCTGGTTGATTACTGCCATTTAGACAATTATATTTTACATAAAAAATCGGTCCACTAAAAGTTCTGTTGTTGCCGCTGACAGGCTCAGATTAATTTTCTAAGTGTCTGAGAGACAGACCTTTAAATCTTCTTTAATACCTTTCTGTTTAACCACAAACAGCTCTGAGGTTGCTAGAGCTAAACCCACCAGACTCCATTTAAAAAAACAGTACTTTTAGCATGTATAGGGCCAACATATTTTCACATGTAAATCGTGTAAAACTGTGTTAATTTCAACCACAACTAGAGTTGTGATGGTTGGAAAAGTGGAAAGACGATCCAAAACGACTTTTCATAGTTTTATTTTCTTTCTGTCGACTTTGAATGAAGTGTACCTTACTACGCTAAAATTACTGTTTATTTACATGGAGTCTGGTGGGTTTAGTGAACGCAATTTCACAGATGTTTTTATGTTGTAGAAAAGTCGACCTTCTTAGAAATCCTTTTCATAATGTTGTCAGACACTTAGAATAATAATTACTGCTAACATTTGGTGAATTTAAGAGGAAAACTTCAAACACAAATAGACAAAGTGTAGTTAAATAAACACCTAAATATGTGAGAGTCTCACAGGTTGCAGGCATTTTAAATGCTGTGTGTGTGTGTGTGTGTCTGTGTGTGTGTGTCCGTGTGTGTCCGTGTGTGTGTATGTGCATGCTCCATGTGCTGACTCAGGCATCTCGCCGCCCTCTCCCTCCCCTGTCTCACCTGCCAACAGGGTCGAAGGTCGCGGCTGCGTCCAGATAAACAAATGAGCCGGCCAACAGTCAGCGTCTGTCGATATTCAGGAAGGTTTCATCTGCTCTGTGAGCGGCTCTGCAGGCCTGACGCTGCACTTCCTGTTAGCAGGAGCTCATGTTTAACAATCCTGAAACACAAAACATCCGCTCCGAGTCTTCACCCAGTAGAAATGTTAAGATGCTTTTAGCTGCTCCAACAGAAACATAATCCTTTTTTACTCTGCTAGGTTTTACTTTAAACAACCTGGATATTTTATTCTGAAACGTTTAAACGTAAGATGAAAAGAAAACGACGAAGAAGAGTCTGAAAACAACTTGGTACACATCTTGAAAAAAATAAATATATTCAGTTTAGGGCTGCAACTAATGTGGTGATTATGTTCTGGATGAATGGATTAGTTGTATGGTCTCCAAAAAATTGGATCAGTGTTTCCCAGAAAGTCCAAGATAACGTGCTCAAATGTCTTGTTCCGTGCGTGCGGTTAGTTGGTTTAATTTTTAAATTTTTGTTGATTCCAGTTTCTCTCTCTAATTTCCAGGCGAGGACGTTTGGTCGTATGCAAAGAAGCTGCCGCACTTATTCCAGCAGGGCGGCGTCTTCTACAACATCGTCAAGAAGGACATGGGTACGTTTGGCTTTCACCTGCTGCGCTGGGACACATCGAGAGACAGACAGACAGAGAGAACAAAAGACAGACAGAAAGCAAGGCAGACAGAAAGAAGGAACAAAAGACAGACAGAAATAAATAAAATAAAGGAGGAACAAGAAAGAAAGAAAGAAAGAAAGAAAGAACAAAAGACAGAGAAAGGCAGACAGAAAGAAAAAAGGAACGAAAGAATATTATTATTATTAGAATATTATATATAAAGCTAATTATGTAAGATACAGTATTAAAAATGTATTATGTGATGTAATCATGCACAAACTGAATTTGACTTGACTTTAAGCCCATTATTGGGTCCAGTGTTTGTCATCTTACTTTAAAAAAGTAATTAGTTACAGTTACAAATGATTCCTTCCAAAAAGTAATTAAGTTAGTAACTGCATTTGGGCTCGGTAGTTATTATGTGGATATTCTGGGGTTATTATGGGGTTATTATGTGGATATTCTGGGGTTATTATGGGGTTATGTGGATATTCTGGGGTTATTAAGGGGTTATTATCATAGACAGTATATAAAATGGACACAGCGATCCCGCTGTTTTCAACGGAGACAAGTGAAGCCTCTTACCAGTACTTTTCCGGTGATGGTTAAGTGTTACTGAGCGTTACTGCGCAGCTGCAAACTGAGCTTCCCGCCGCCGATGTGACGTGAGCAACGTGTCATCAAGTTGTAAGTCTTCTGGTAGCTGTGCCAAGAGAAATCTCAATCATTCCCAATCTATCAGAGACGGAGAGCGTAGGTATATGTAAGGAGATAACATAGGGACAGGCTAATTATTGCTAACTAAAATGCTAGTTAACATTAGTAATTAAACTAAACAGCTAATGTACGTCGAAACTGCCTGCGAGCTTCTCCTGTACTATACGGTAATTCCTGTACTATGCGACAGTAAGTCACGTGGTTATGACACAATCGTTAGCCTATTTTTATAAAAACGTCTGCTACGGAGCCATAACGTGAGGTACAAGGTAATGGAGCCTTTCATACATTGTTGTGTTTCTTTAGAAATAAACAATGGACAAATGAAGTCTTGAAACGCTTCAGATGTAAAGTTATTGGCTGTCAAAGTGACGCCAAAATGAATGGCAGTCAATGGGATGCTAACGGGGGGTGATGGCTTATTAGCATCAAAATGGCGCCATAGGAGGCTTCACTCTGAGGAGAGAAGCCTGGCCCCTTGGTTATTATGGGGTTGGGTTAGCAGCAGCAACAAGTGTCGTGTTAGCATGTGTTGATGTGAGGTGCTTCATAAGATTGGAGTTGCTTGAGGCAGACGTGGATAAAGTCTTTTTTCCTGGGCATAGCGTGCACGTTACATAAACATTCTTGCCTTTAATTTCAATGAGTGAGAAGTAGTGTCGGTACTTCCAGTTCCAGAACGCTACCTTTGAATTTCCCTGGCTCGTTGCCATTGTCGCTGTCTTGTTTAGTGGTAGTCAGAGCGTGCAGTGAGACAGCGTGAGCAGGGCCAGCCAATCATCATCATAGGAGGGAAGACATTGATGATTTCAACAAGCTTTTCATTTATTAGGCAAAAAAAGGAGAATGTGTATTTCCATCTACAGGAACTTATGTGCCTTTTTAGCACACAAAGATTGAAATATTACAGAATATCAATTGAAATAACTTGCATTTATCAAACTGCCAACTTCAGTGTAGCTCTTACAAAAATTGTAGGACTATTCTTTAAAACAAAAAGAGAGGAACTCTTAAAGCTCCATTGAATAAGTCTGAATATGTTAAAGGTATAGGGGAGGATTTTCTTTTTCCGGGTGGATCATCAAGACTATTGGTCCTCCTAGTCGTCAATCATTCTGGGATATGTTTACGTAAGGTCGTACGTGCCGTGACAGGTCAGCGAGCAGACGGCCACGGCCTCCGACCATAGACAGTATATAAAAGCCTCCGACCGCTGCCTCCCCGCTCTCGGCGATAGCTTGTTTGTTGGCCTGTAGCATGCTAACGTTAGCTATAGAGATGCTTGTCCTAAATAGATTTCCACTTACCGGTGGCTTGTAGAGCCATGCCGACAGCAACTTGTTAACAGAGCGTGCACGAGGAGAACTAGGCTCGTGCACGCTCTCTCTTGCACACGTTTAATAGGCGTTCCCTCTCTGGAGCATTTTTTCAAAAAGTGGAGAGGGCGGTTCTTTTCTAAAATTTGGGAAAATCCTCCACTATACCTTTTAAACATATAAAAAAAAAGTTGAGATTTGTTTTGTATATGTAACCCTACCAAAAAGGCTCAGGATGCTGCAAATGTTGGTATATTATGAAAATGGCTGGTGGATTTAAGACAAAAAATAATAATTTATTGAATGAATTAAAGTTGAACATATCTGTCAGTGGCTTGTTGATCTTTACAGTGTTTAGTTAATTTCCTATCCTGGCCTGGGCTGGGACACATTATATGGTTTGATAAAGTACTTATTGGACTTTAACTTATCATTGCACTTAAAATAACGAGCGTAGCTGTCCTCAATTTAGGTCATTGTGTTGTCTCATCTCCGGTTTTTCCTGCATGCATCCACCGTGTGTGTTTTGTGTGTGCGCGCGGGTTGCGGGAGGAACAGAGCAGCCCCGCCCACTGCAGAGCCGACAGGAAACAGCAGCCGCTTCAGCAATTTTAGAGTGAAAAAACGTTACAGCGTACATTGATGTTAAAATGTATACAGGTTGGCAGGACGGTCTGACATGTTTTGCACGCTCTTTCGCAGTAGTCTTGCTGGTAACTTGTCCGCGTCTCTTCTTTTGCGCGATGGGAAAAAGGTCACATACTGCCACCTGACGGGCAGGAGGCTACATTGCACATGCGTCGGACCGTACGGTTCGGATGTTTTTTCATGAACCGTACCACCCCTAGTAGCTGCTCGACTACTCGCCTTTTTTGGTTTTCCATTCTGATAAAAAGTCCGTGGTACCTGCTAACAGGGACCTCCGTCGAGGTTCCAAGCGAGCTGAGCCGATACCAAAAGGTGACGTGGAAGCAACAGACGGGGGTGTCGTGAACAAACCCGCCATTTTTAAATAGTTTAGCCAGCTGTGTTTTTGTTTTTGCTGCCTCCAGCTTCATTTGACACTAAATGTGTCTTCTGGCTGAGACAACACACCTTCCATGTTCTGTGTGTGTGTCGCGTTAGGTCACGGCAGTTTCCTGCAGCACTGCTATATGACGACCAGCCACGCTCGTCACACGCATGAGGCGATACTAATGCTGCCATGGAAACAGGAGGACAGGGCAACGCGGTCGAGCCGAGTAGAGCAGTACTAGCAGTGTAAAAACGCCATTAGTTTGAGTTGTGCAGCATGAGATCAGAAGGATAGAAGTGATTTAGTGTCTCTGATGGTTCTATGTTTCAGGCCTGATGGACGGGAAGCACTGCACGCTGCCTCACCTGACGGGGAAAACCTTTGTTTATAACGCCGCTGAAGAGCGCCTGGAGCTGTGCGTGGACACTGCCGGCCACTTCCCCGTCGGCCCCGATGTGGAGGATCTGGTGAAGGAGGCGCTGGTGCAGCTGCGCCCCGATGGCGCCGGCCGCGGCAGCCGAGAGGGGAGTCCATCTCACGGCGGGCTGCGGCTGGGCAGCGGCGGCGTTGTCCGCAAAAAGGAGCAGCTGCAGAGCGTCACGGCCTTCCAGGGTAAAGGCCACTCGCTGGGCAGCGCCGGGGGCTCCTCCCCTCCAGAGCACCGGCCTATCACGCGCCAGCACAGCAGCGGCGTGGACCTGAGTGCCAGCGTGTCCCGGGGCCCACCGGATCTGTCTGACATCCCCGAGGACGCCACCCGGGAGCTGGTTCGTATGGCACCGGGCTTCGTCACCACAAAGGACGGGCGCGGCCCGGACCCCGGCCTGATGGAGCAGCAGCGGAGGAAGCTACAGGAGATGGTGTCCTCCATCCAGGCCTCCATGGAGCGCCACCTCCGAGAGCAGCAGAGCGGTGCCGCTGCCGGCCAGGAGAGGACAGACGGGACTAAGACGGGCCAACCGACGTCTAAGGTTGACCACGAACCTGCGGCAGGCGCGGCCGGTAAACCGGACGGGAAGGCGGAGCAAACAGAGGAGATGGAGAGTCAGGATGCCGAGCAAAACAACGCCATGGAACCCATGGATCACTCCTGATCACTCCTGACCCCCGCAGCACCGCCACGCCGCCACCTCCGGGTCATAACGCCTCAGGTCGGATCCGAAAGCTTTGGTCTTCATTGTGTTTCGTTGTCTTTTCTGCATGACTGAAGAGCGAGCCGACCGTCCTCGGATCTCTGCAGACTCGCGGCGGGACAACAATCCACGCGGCGATATATTGTGACGCGCTCTCTGCAATACGTCAGACACTCCTACAACAATGTCACACTTCTGTTGCAACACGAGGCTTCTGTGTGTGTGTGTGTGTGTGTGTGTGTGTGTGTGTGTTTGAACTCTTTGCACTTTGCTACACACTCTCTCATCCCAACGTCCCAGTGCAGTAAGAAAATAAACACGTTTGATTAATTCCTGCTTTATTCTCCGTTAATGATTTATCGTAAACGGCTATCTTGCAATACATCGCGTTCGTGGTGTCAGAAACGTATCCTTCGCCCCGTGACATCTAATCCTCTGGCTACACACACACGCCCCGAGACGCGAACGCCGCTCGGGTTCACGTGCGAGACGCATTCCTGTAGATAGAAGAATCCTCCGAGTCT
Organism: Gymnocephalus cernua; assembly: GCA_023631565.1. Lineage (NCBI taxonomy): Eukaryota > Metazoa > Chordata > Actinopteri > Perciformes > Percidae > Gymnocephalus > Gymnocephalus cernua. Next base: position 5,149,085 of record CM042436.1, read on the forward strand.
TAATCTGCCGCCGGGAGGAGAGCTGTGTGGTGTCCTGCAAAACATGTATCTGTCATAGTGCACGCTCTGAAAAGTGCAGCGGCGTCTGAACGCGCCAACGCCTTCATCGCTCATAATCTGCTCCTCCACCGCCTGTCTCCGTCTGTCTGAGGACCGCAGGGAGAACTCTGGATCTGTGTTGGCGTGACTGTCTGACTTGCCCTGAATGTTTTTTTTCTTTTCCTCCCCAACGGTCTCCGTTTAAAGTTGATGCTTAATATTATTATTTCCCCCAAAAACAGTGATGTGAAGCACCTGAATGCAGCTTCAGACCAAACTGCGCCACCCGCAGGTAGAGAGAGTTACTGTTTTATTTCTTTACATTTTAACCCTTGTGTTGTCTTTGGGTCAAATTTGACCCATTTTCTAAATTTCTATTTTAAAAACATGGATTTCTTTTTACTACCTAATTGTATTTACTATTATTTTCGCTTTGATTGAATTTTGGGTGTTTGAATTTGAAATTGAAATGTTTTCGTAACGGTATCCTCTCTGAACTTTCATATAAATGAGGTTTATTGACCATGAATTTCCAAAAATAAGTGTAAAACTAATAACTTGGGGTGAGTTTTATTATACATGGTAGTCTAGTGAAAAGAAGCATTCAACAGCAGAGAAGTGCCCAAAAACATTGAAAAAGTTCCAAAAGTGTCGAAAAAGGGACGAAACGTCATAAAAAGTGTGTATTTTTTAGTTTTGACCCAGGAGGACCTGCATCCACGGTCCACTGGAAGACAACACAAGGCTTAAACTCTCTAAAACAGAGATTCCCAACCAAAGGTACAACTGTAACACCTGTCAGCAAGCCAGCACAGAAGTTTAGCTATAAGTTGGTGTAATTAATAAACGGTAGAAATAAATCCCTGACTGGGTTTTTGGGAAACACTGGCTGAGATTTCCCCCATTTTCTGGCATTTTATAGACCAAACAACTAATCCATTCATCCAGAAAACAATCCTTAGATGCAGCCCTAGTCATGAGCATTTGAGTATTTAATATCAGCCTTTACTTCTTTGTACAAAGAAGACTTTAACATTGGAAAAACTACATTTGTACCGCTCGTTTCCTGCAGGTGGCGCTGTTTCCAAATAGTTCTGCAGCAAAGTCCTGCCTCTGTTTTTTTCTTCAAAAGTGTGAAAAACTGAAACACTTCAAACTGAGAAGAGTATGTAATGAAATGGACAGTAACATTTATATGTAATTTTAACAATATAAAACAACAATCTTTGCTGCGGCAAAGAGCAGCGGTGCAACAAAAACAATCTGTGTTTTTGTCTTTTAAGGTCATTTTGTAACGTGGAGAGAAACCTCCACTAGTGTTTCAGTTTTTCTTTAGGAAACATTGTCTAAGAAGCTGGAAGAAAATGTGTATTTTCAATGAAAGCTGAAGGTACAAAAAGTGTCTCCAGCTGTGATTCTTTTGGAGAATCTGGAGTCATAAACCATTAAGGTGCTTCACGTCTAAAAAACTAAAAACATGAGTAGATTAGTGGACTAATAACTCAATGCACTCTTGGCTTTCTAAATCCTTTTCATTAGTCAAGAAAACACATTTATATTCTTATTTTTTTCCAGAACTTACATCTGCTTGTATCCTAAACGTAAGCTGCTGAGAAGCAGTTGAAGTTGGCCGGTGGAAAAGTCCGAGAAATATTCACGATGATGTGACTTCTGTGTTGGAACATTTTTCTTTCTTTCTTTTCTTTTGCTCTAAAGATGCGGTCACATCTCTGCATTCAAACAAAACTGCACTGAAAAAAGAAAAAAGACGATCGCAAGCTGTTCCACAGTGTGATGAATACTAAACATAAACACGCTGCTGGAATGATAACGTCTTCATGTTGGATCACAGCAGCAGTGTTTTTAGACGCCGACCGTGTTCATTCGCACACTCAAAGTTAACCCTTGTGTTGGCAAATTTGACCTGTTTTCAAAGTTCTTTATATCAGAAATATGGGTTTTGTACAACCAAATTGCCCTGAAAATAACATGGATGCATGATGTGCGTTGTATGGAACCCATATAACAATCTTCACAGGTACAATTAATGATTACTTTCATTGAATTTTGGGTATTTTTATTCAATTTTATAGCATTTGAAAAGAAAAAACAGCGTCAAGACTAAAGTTTGACATGAACCAGTCTGTGACTCAACATCCTCTGATCTGAACTATTAGTCAAAACAATGCATCATTTCTGCTTTTTGTAACTCAAAAATTGGGTATAATGTAGGTTTAATGACCATAAGTTTAAAAAAGCTTTGAGAAAAGTGATAAAAACGTGTGTATGAAGTGTCAAAAACATTGTAAAAAGTGCCAAAAAAAATTCTATTTTGACCCGGAAGACAACACGAGGGTTAAGAAAGAGAAAGATACTTAAACGTGTCCGCCGTTGAAAAAGAAGTGAACGCAGGAATGTGATGTGACCTAACCTGCACTGTGATTGGCTCATGTTTGAAAGCCTCCCATTTAGAAACAACAAAAAGCAGAATATGGCCAAAGACAAACTGCTCTCCTATGCAAAGAAAACCTTCACTGAACTTCTAAAATAAACTACATTTCAGTTCTACAGCAGAGAGCTTTGATGTCACATTTCCACAGAGAACTTCTCCCAGACTGGGGATAACAAAAAAAGTACTGTTGTTGTATTTTCTCTGCTCTCTTCTTAGGAGGAAAAGCAACAAAAACGCGTCTTTGGAAGCATCTAATCACAGTCTGAAAACGTCCGTAACGTTATACGCTCTTAGCAGTTTCCTCATCCTCATCCATCCGTTTCGTAATTTGGATCAAATCCTGTTTTTGTTTACATTCATGCTCATTATAAAGTGAGTATAAATGACGCAAAATAAGCTGTTTTAGATGCAAGTAAACACAGCAGAACATTTAAAAAATATATCAACCAGATCTCACAGAATTCCGTGAAATGAACACGGCCCCTTAACTCAAAATCTGTGGCAGTTTCACGGAATCGCAACAAATTCCGTGATGGCCCACGGAAGAATTAAGTGAAATGAATACGGCCCCTTAAGTTAAGGAAAAGGTCGTGGGTGGGCTTACGGTTCTGTGACACGTGAGAAGAACGGGACGGTTGGGTTTAGGAAAAGAAGAAAACGACTTTAGGAAACAGGACACACGGGACGCGGTCTCCGGGATGAAAGTCCTGTGTTTGACCCATCCACCACCCCGACCAACCTCCTTACGCGGATTTTCGGCCTTTCATACTACTCTCTACCATAGTCGCTCCTAATGCTACATCATCTTCTCATTCACTTTACACTGGCATTGTTTTTCCGTGGTGGCCACACAGAATTTTCACGTAATGCAGTGTTAACAGTTTGTGATCATTTTGCGGAATTCTGTGAGACCAGGCTGGATATATAGACAAAAACTTGTGTGTGATTTTTGAGCAAACACCTTTTTTTTAATCCTGCAGCTACAAACTTCACATTAAGTATTACAGCTCTGTCTTTAACCCTCCTGTTGTCTTCGGGGTCAAATTTTACCCATTTTCAAAAAGTTTCTGTATCAGAAATTTGGGTTTCTTTCAACCAAATTGTCCCAAAACATAACGTGGATGGTTCCATACAACCAATACTCTTTACAAGTAAAACAAATGATCATTTTATAGCGTTTCAATTTTTTTTTTTTTTTTATCAAAGAACATTGGAAAGAAAGTGACAAAAATGTTGGGAAAAAATAACAAAATGTCAAAAAAAACAGTGCAGAAAAATCGACAAACATCGGAAACAAAAAAAAAGTGACCAAAAAGTCGGGAAAAAAAATGACAAAAACATTGGAAAAAATGTGATGACATTTTTTTGATAAAAAAAGTGACAAAAACATCACAAAAAGAATTTCGACCCAGAAAAAAAAAACTTAAGTGGCATGGTCGATGGGAGGACAACACAAGGGTTAAACCACTTACATCCCAAACTTTTGCTTCTTCTTTTTTGGTCTGTTTATCAGAATAAAACACATTTATCTTCATTCATACTCTGAAGGATTTATTACACAACTCGCTGCTTGTGTCTTAGAGTTTAACGTCGGATCTTACTCTTAATTTCTGCCAGTCTCGAGGACAAACAACGTTCTTTTTTCTCTGACGGAAAACAACAACGTTGGCTCTTTAATTTTGAAAGATAGGGCTCACAATCTTAATTTTTTTCTGCTGTTGTGAGTTCTTGGGAGGGAGAAAACACAAATGTTTTTCAACTTGACAATAAGGTTGTTCACTGATTTTATTTTGGATGAAAATGGCAGCTTTATTTATGGCTATTCATTAATTTAACCAAAAGTATGAGGACGCAGGACCCACAAAACGTTTAATTAATGCCTCCTAAAGTCGTGATTAGATGCTTAGAAAGACCTGTTTTCCCAGCATCCTTTGTGGCTTTGCTCACTACAACAATGGCCCGATTAGAAGCCTAATTTGAACCAAAGAAGGTTCAGAGTTCAGCGCCGGACGCCTGAACAGTGAAACTAGTTTAAAGGAAGAGTTTGACACGCTGACTCTCTTTAGAGTTAGATGTTCAGATTTGTTCCCAGCTTAGCTTAGCATAAAGGTGGAAACCGCTAGCCTGTCAAACAGCAACTAAATTCACCCACCGGCACTTCTAAAACGCCATGATTAAAACGTGATTTATGTGTGTTAAATTTACGTGGCTACGTACGTAGGTACGTGGAGACACCGACTCAACACTGTAGCCTGATGTCACCTCTCGGAAACACACACGGAGACACAAGCAGACAGACAGACAGACACACAGACACAGAGACACAAGGAGACAGACAGACAGACACACACACACAGAGACACAAGGAGACAGACACACACACACAGAGACACAAGGAGACAGACACACACACACAGAGACACAAGGAGACAGACAGACAGACACACACACACAGAGACACAAGGAGACAGACAGACACACACACACAGAGACACAAGGAGACAGACAGACAGACACACACAGAGACACAAGGAGACAGACAGACAGACACACACACACAGAGACACAAGGAGACAGACAGACACACACACACAGAGACACAAGGAGACAGACAGACAGACACACACAGAGACACAAGGAGACAGACAGACACACACACACACACACAGACACAAGGAGACAAACACACACACACACACATAGAGACACAAGGAGACAAACACACACACACACACAGAGAGACACAAGGAGACAAACACACACACACAAAATGTTGGCTACGGCGAGAGCTCTGCGTGAAGCATAAATCACCGTTTACACGTCATATCTGGTTTATCTGAATCTGTTTGAACATGTTGTGGTTTTATTGGACGTTGATGTGCCGGACTTTGTGCTAAGCTAACCAATCACGATCAATCATAACATGAAATAAGCGTGTTTCTCAAAACGTTGAGCTATTCCTTTAAAAATGACTGAGTCAGTTTACACTAAATGTTTCTTTAACGTCTCCGTGTTGGAGATCGTTAGGCCTTAAAATCTTTGTTTTACACAAAATCAATGATTCTTACAATCCTTTTTTCTTTTACTTGTTTAGTTTTTTTTTTTTTTTTACCTCAGACTCAATTTCTTATTTGAACTTTTGATCCTCATGTTCAACGTTAAAAAACTGTTGTCTGATTTTTTTGGCAAGAAACAAATCTCAAGTTTGGGTTTATTTTGACGTTGAGGTGAACAAATGTGAGACTCTGCACTTTGTTTTGTTTTTGAGAAAAAGAGGGAATGTTAGCGTAGCACGTAGCATGCTCATATTAGCTGCATCTGAATCTTTTTAGAGAGGGGAAGTCCCGCCCCGTCCGCTGGACCTCAATCGGCTCTTCATCTGGAAGAAATCTGTCTGGTAGTGAACAGAGAGAGACTCATAATGTTTAGATCCCGTTTGAATTGAGCCATGAATTACACGCATGGTGTTTGTATAATAGTATATATTGTAGTATATTTGGAATTTTTTGGATATCAGTTTAAAATATAATTTAGCAAGTGAGGAAAGTGTCAGTTTGTGGTAAAAGTGTTTAAGTGTCAGACTGTGAAAATGCGTCATTAGAAAAACTCGTCAGCCCAAAGTGTCTGAGTGACGTCTCTGACGCTGGATAAAAACCATCAGGGCTGTAGAACCGAGCTAAGCTAGCGAGGTGACGTATATTGTGCGAGACGAGAAATGCTCACTGAGCGTTTTCACACTAATCTAAGTGATACTACGGTCAAACCTATGACAAACTGAGACTTTCTTCACTTGCAAAATAATCTTTTAAACTGTCCAACATCGTGGCTCAATTCACGGGATCAAAACTTTATTAGTCTTTCCCCGTTCACAACGGGACACATTTTTCCCCGAATTAAGATCTCATGAGGTCTACCGGAAGGGGCGGGACTTAGCCTCTCTATAAGTCAGAGAGGAAACCGAAGGAAGAAGAGTTTGCTCAGACGACACTGCTGTAACAGAGTGACTGCTGTACACTGACATGAATTGTAATCCAGTTGTATAATAGTATATATTGTAGTATATTTGGACCTGTACAGAAACACAGATTGTTCAGTTCCTTTTCAGTTCTTTTTGTTTTGTTATTAACTTCTCTCTGGTTTGCTAATAAAATATTGATGATACACGGCTTCTACATCGCTGTTTGCATGTGTGATGAATTTTCAAAACCCGACAATAATAAAATCACTTCCTTCACTTGTTTCTGTATTTTGTCGTCACTGACAGATTTTGTCTGTTATAAAGAGAAGGAACCGTGTTTGTTCTTTACATGGGTGTTCTCCATTTTCTAAATGGTGTCTGTGAATGTTTGAGTTTTAACCTTCGTGTTTTCATCATCAGAACATTTGGGGTTCTTTCAACCAAATTGCCCAAAAGTATTATTGCCTTTTGGGTGTTTTATTCAATTGTATAGCATTATTCTGACAAAACTGTGTCAGTGACAGTCTGTGATTATCCATAAACAACCTCTGATCTTAACTATTAGTCTAAATAATTTAAACTTTCTGCTTTTCTTTAACTAAAAAAATAGACATAATTTCATAACGGCTAAATGAGGTTTATTGACCATGCTGTAAATTCCAAAATGAGTGTAAAATCAGTGGTAATAAGTTGGTAGTGTTCACTAGTGGTAGTGGGGGGAAACTGCTTCACAATCTTAACTTCATATCCAGATCTTTCTATAACTGCAAAGAGGAATCAATTAGTTGTCAACTATTAAATTAATCTCCAACTATTTTGATAATTAATCAGTTGGAGTCATTTTTTATGTAAAAACAGGTAAACTTGTGTGATGTCAGCTTGTTAAATGTGAGAGAAAACTTACCTCAACTTACCTGAACCATTCCGAGGAAACGTCCTTCAAGCCGGAGGAAAACGGAGCTCACCGTTTTGAGTCTGAACGTGCTGCTGGTTTCAGCCATGAATCTGATCAGCATTAGGACCCAGAGCAGAAGCTGTCAGAGTCCTTGAAGTAAATATAGAAGCAGCAGCAGTAGCAGCGTGTTGATCAGAGCAGTTTGGGGGTCACGAGCAGACCTGAACAGACCGGATCAGCCGGAACCGTCCCCGGTCTGCAGGCAGGAGCAGGAAAACCTTTCCCTCTGAAAACCCCACAGACGGTTTATCTGCAAGGAGCTGGACGGCTGCACGTGAGTCCCTCTGTCCTTTAAGTGAGACGTTCACTGACTTCTGTACTTTTGTAGGTTACCTGGAGATGTTTTGTTTTTGTGAGCGTCTCTAAGAATGTTTACTTTGTTGCTGTATTATTGTATTGTATTGTATGTATTATTATCGAATAGGCTATCTTAAACTTGATAAACTGCTGATAATGGCTGCTGCAACTAACCATTGCTTCCATTGTCGATTAATCTGTGGATCATTTTATGGATGAATGGATTAGTTTTTTAAGTATGGGTTCAGGTACCGGGATCAAAAAAAAAAAAACGAACGATATCCAACCCTACCATGTCTAGGACTGAGAACCAGCAGAAGCCCCAGGAAACAATATTATTGTGATTTCAGAAATATTCTGCGATATATTGCAATGTATCACCTTTTTTCCCCAACTTCAAATTATGTCCCCAAAGGGAAACTTTGTCAACATCATCTAAAAATATCAATTTCAAAATCTACACATTTTAAATCTAGTGGAGTGAAAACATGGATTTTTTGTTATTCTAGAACCAAAAAGTTAAATTGTCGTGCAGTATCAGTACAGTACAGTATTTCCACAGAAAATATCGCGACACGATGTTTTATAACCATACATATAACAACTATCATAAATGACGTTATGGTTCTGCCCTCTCCTTTTCATGTTTGTTTTGATGTTGTTTTACGGGTTGTGTTACCCTCCTGTTGTCCTCGGGTCAAATTTGACCCATTTAAAAAAGAAATCTTTATCAGAAAAGTGGGTTTATTTCAACCAAATTTTCAAAAAAATAACAGATTGTTCCACACAACGCTCTTCACCAGTAAAATGAATGATCAGCCCACTATTTTCTTTAAATTTGGATGTTAAATTGTATAGCAATCAAAAAAAAAAAAAAAACCCACAAAAACGTCAAAAGGTGCAGAATGTTTTTTACAAAAACATTGGAAAAAGTGACAAAAACATCTGGTGAAAAGCAACAAAAATTTTGAAAAAGACGACCAAAACTTTTCACCCACAAAAACAAAAAGTTGCACGGTCGACGGGAAGACAACACAAGGGTTAACAAACCAGTTTAAGTCACCTAAACTATTAATCCTAGAGTTGGCAGATCAGAAACAGTCTGACAAACTCTCTCTCTCTGTCTTACCTGGTTGCAGTTTCCCTGTGAGCATCAGTGAATAAGGAAGCCTGCGAGGGTCAGTTCATCAGGATGCTGCAGCTGTGTAAAGTCACCCGCGCTCTGTTCATCAGTAACGCACGCTCCGCCTGCAGCGACGAGCTGCTGCAGCGCGAGGCGGTGACGCTCTGCATCAACGTGTCCAAGCAGCAGCCGTTTCCCGCCAACGCCACCGTCTCCAAGCTGCAGATCGCCGTCTACGACGACCCCAACGAGGATCTGTATGCCCACTTCGACCGCGCCGCCGACGCCATCCAGAAGGAGGCGAACCGTGGGGGGCGCAGTGTCGTGTACTGCAAGAACGGACGCAGCCGCTCAGCCACCGTCTGCATCGCCTACCTGATGAAACACCGCAAACTGACGCTCACTGAGGCGCTGCAGGTGGGTCACCAACGTCTCCGGTAAAACTCTGACGTTGAGAGACAAAACACGTATGATCATGTCTAATTTATCATCATATTTACTCCAGTACTGTACTTAAGTCCAAATGTTGAGGTACTTGAGTCTTTTCTTTTCATACCATGCTATACAAACACACGTATGATTACACAACAAAGTATCTTCACACAGATGTTACAGGTTTTATAGTCTATATCGATGGCGTTTCATTTCCGGGAGACACAAAAGTGTGTGAAATTGGATGTAGTATGCACGCCAGGCAGCTAGGTGGCACTGCCACACAACACCACCAAGGCCGCACACCTACGTAGAACCTTACTTCTACTTCTCTCCTTAGTAGCGCCAAAGCCCGTCTACGGAAAGCCGTTCCACTCCCCAAGTTCTCTTAATACATCCATGATTCAGCCCCATTGTACCGACTTTGGTTGCAGTTCCACCAGAGTTCCACTGGGGGTGATCACGGTCCAGTGCAAAATGGGACCCTATGGAGCTAGACGGCTACATTTGTCTCTTTCGCCTGATTGTCGTTGAGAAATCTCAGATTTGATTGTAGTTTTTGCAAGTTCAACATGGATTATAGGTCAAAAGTTGAATGAACGAGTACTTATGTCCTTTAGATTTCTTGCAGGTTGAGTCGTTGTTGCCCATAACACGCTGGCATTCTGCTAATCAATGCTGATTGGTCAGTGAAGGACTGATTACTATCGGAGATCCCGCTTGACGGCATCCGAAGCGGAGCCAGAATGTCAGAGTGAATATTTCGGCGTGGTCGTTAAAACATTAGCAAACCTCTTTCTAGCGTGTGTATTAACAGGGAGAGTCTAACCTGTCAGCTGTGTTGTCGATGCCTCGAGAGAGAAAAGGAAGCGACTCAGAGCTCGCCGTAAAGCAGTATCACTGGCCGTATATGTGTATGACGTCACTGACATTTTAAAAGGCTTTTTAGATCAAAAAAACGACTTTAAAAAAATCTAACACCCAGCACCCCTTTCGAATGCAACATTCAAATTACTAGACAAAAAATGATATCCTGAGAAAAGTGGATATTTAGGGGTATAGCTCCATAGAGTCCCATTCATTCTGCACTGGCCTGTGAGCGCCATCTAGTGGAACTCAGAACCCGGAAGTAACGAGGGAGTGGAACTTCTTCCTATATTAGAAATTCTTTGGTACCGCGAAACCAAAACATGTCGAAGCGAACAAAAGACGAGGAGATGGAGTTGTTTGTCTGATGATGACTGGCACAATTGACCGTGAGAAGCCACAGCACAGCACCCACGGGAGCACTACCAATGTCCTCAGCCTCGCAGCCCTTCAGCCGCTGCTTGAGAGCTGAGGCAGCGGAGGCTGAAGCAGACCCTCCTCTGCCACTCGCTCGCTCTCTCTCTCTTTCTCTTCATCCGCAACGTTGTAGCCTACTCTGGCTCAAATAAATAAGGCCTACATATGGTCATCAAACTATAACAACCTTATCCACATTGTTGAAATCATTTAAATATTGAGCCATTACATTATAAATCTTTTAGATAACAGGAGCCTATACTTTCTGTAGCCTACTCCTAACAACAGACTACCTGGACGCCTTTTTCTCATCTCTCTCCACACCGCTGTCTTCAGACTTTTGCATTTTTATCTTTTAGACAGTAAGGTGACAGTGGAGTGTTTTTAAGATTTCCACTCTGGAGGGTGGTTTAACTTTTTTGCGTTTTTAAGCCACAAAAACGCCATCGCCGTATAAACGAAAGGCACATCCGATAAAATATTTTTCCGTTTTCACCCGCGAGCGTTCTCGTGTAAACAGGGCCAGAGAAATACTGACATTTGTGTGTTGTATTTTGAGAGTTTTGGTGTGAAGAAGCTGAAAAAACAAAGATTTATACCGTAATTTGTTCCGTTAAAATGCATTTTATTGTAAAAGGTATCGTTCAGAAAAGGTTACAAATTCACGCTATCAGAAAGTTTTGAACGATACCCAGCACAGGTCCTTCTATTCAATTGTATGTATCCACCTTATTCTCGGGGGGGCTACTGTAGAAATAATTACGGGTGCAACTTCCGGTGAGATGGCGGAATGAGCCGTTTCCCTAGTAACGTTAACGTTAACCCCAGCCAGAGTGACAGAGGAAGACATGGCTCTGGCCCCAGCCAGCCGTCAACAGTGTTTCTTTCTAAAGTAATTTCAACTATAATGTAACTGAAACTGGTTTGTGTTTAAACATATGTTGTCATTATTGTTATAAAAATCTAGCTCACCTAGCTTGATGCTCGGCTTGCTCGCTAGCTAGCTAGCTTAGCTCTGTTAAACAACACATGTCACGTTATCTTAACTGCTGGGTTTTATCTAGTGAAGTGTTTTCAGCAGGTAAGCAAAAGAACAAGCTTGTTCTCTGTGTGTTGTACCGGGGATGTAACGTTACTCTAATGATTAGAGTAGCGTTACATCCCCTGTACAACACACAGAGACATCATAGCTTCAGCGAGACGTCATCCATGAAGTGTGTAGCTGTTTTCCCACATGTTTTATTTCCCAAACGCTGAAAGACAATTAGCGTACCGCGATGACTGTTCATGACCGTTACCATGGCAATTGCCGGCTCCGGAAGTCGTGCCCATAATTCACACAAGGTATCATGGGAGCTAGGAAGGTGGATAGAGTCAAATCTAACAGATTGTTTCTGAAGTTATTTTCTGAAACGGAAGCTAAAACGCTGCTGGTTCCAGCCGACCTGTAGTTATACATCTTCCCTTTATTAATCCCAGCCGTAGGAGTTTCAGCAGCAAAAGAAGAAAACAAAGTGTTTAAATACACAAAAAGCTCCATTGAAATAGAAGCTGAATAGAGGATGAAGTGAAGCTGATACAGTGATAACACTGAGCTGTTGTTCAGAGGTCAGACGTGTCCCTGAATGTTTAAACTGCAGCCGAGCGCCGAGTCTGCAGAAACTCAGTCAGGGTGTCTGTTACCAAGGTGCCCTCGAGCAGCGCGCTGACTGTGTTCATGCTCAGAGGGACAGAACACGCCACATCATAACAAAAATGAAAAACGTTTGACTGTTGCTCGGCTGTTGCAATATTTTGTTATCATCTTTAGCAGGATTCGCTTCCACCGCGGGTTACAGCACAGAACACAGCAGACAGACAATTTACAGGCCGATGCTCACACTTCACACAACTTCACAACTACAAACCGTGCGCCTCCAACGGCCCGCATGCTGTTTGGTGTTTTAAAGGTGCAGTAGGTAAGACTTTCTGTCATATCTGCTGAAACTGACCCTATGTTTCAGTAGAACTACATGAAGCAGGTCATTTAAAAAAAATCTGTCTCCTCTGGCTCCACCTACGGCCTGGAGTGAGATTTGCAAAAATCCGCTCCCTGTTCAGATGCACCAAACAGGGTCGGGGGGGGGGGTGTCTAACTGCGTGGTAATCACACGCATTCATTCTCCCTTGTGGGGGGAGGGGCTTAGGAGACCAGTTACCAACCTGCTCGGCTGGCGGCCGCCCTCTCCCCATCAAGTCCTCCCGTAGCCCCCCCTCACACCAGCCACGCAAGTAGGCTAACGTTACCGTTGGTGTCCGGCTGCATAGACCAAGGGGCCAGGCTTCTCTCCTCAGAGTGAAGCCTCCTATGGCGCCATTTGGATGCTAATAAGCCATCACCCCCCGTTAGCATCCCATTGACTGCCATTCATTTTGGCGTCACTTTGACAGCCAATAACTTTACATCTGAAGCGTTTCAAGACTTCATTTGTCCCTCGTTTATTTCTAAAGAAACACAACAATGTACACAAGGCTACATTGCCTTGTACCTCACGTTATGGCTCCGTAGCAGACGTTTTTATAAAAATAGGCTAACGATTGTGTCATAACCACGCGACTTACTGTCGCATAGTACAGGAATTACCGTATAGTACAGGAGAAGCTCGCAGGCAGTTTCGACGTACATTAGCTGTTTAGTTTAATTACTAATGTTAACTAGCATTTTAGTTATCAATAATTAGCCTGTGCCTATGTTATCTCCTTACATATACCTACGCTCTCCGTCTCTGATAGATTGGGAATGATTGAGATTTCTCTTGGCACAGCTACCAGAAGACTTACAACGTTCAGACACGTTGCTCACGTCACATCTACATCGGCAAGCTCAGTTTGCAGCTGCTCAACCATCACCGGAAAAGTGCTGGTAATAGACTTCACTTGTCTCCGTCAAAAACAGCGGAGTGACTGGGTCCATATTATATATAGGTCTATGGCATTATATATAGGTCTATGGCATAGATTTATGTGTTCCTCTGTGGGTGCTCACGGGCGCACGCCCTTTAAAAAAAAAGGAGTCAAAAAATGTTTGCATTTCAGAACCTTATGAAATGAACAGCGGCCGACATGAACACACACGCCAATTAACTCGATAATAAAGCCGTAAAGTAGCTATCTTTCAACTCAGGACAGCGCCACTCACAGATACAGAGAGGACTGGAGATGAGAAGTTTAACTGACACGTAACCGCGATCAGCTGGGGACTGACAGCAACATAACCGGTCACACTATGACTTAGCACCAACTGCAATGTTTACTTTTAAATGAATGTGGCCTGCTGGCAGTCTGGCACACGTGGATGCTCAGTATTTTTCGTAGGTGCTATTTTCGTTGCAAAAAAGTCACATATATCTCAGCAGAAAGTTGAAAATGTTGCGTTTACTTCACACAAGAGCAGCCATTTTCCCCTGTTGCCATGGTAACGTTATGAAGTGACGTAATTTCACCTAATGAGAACACTGTGTTGGGGAATCACTTTTTTTTTCTCTTTTTTATCAAACCGCAGTTTTTGCAAGTTCCCGCAATTTTTGCAAGTTCCCGCATTTTCATCGCATAAAATGGCATAAATATCCCGCATATTCCATCGCATGTTTTAAGAAAACGTGCCGCATAATCAAGGATTTTTGCCCGCAACAATCACAAAAAGGGACTGGAGGGACTGAATAATGGCAGCTACAGGCAGAGGTAACTTATTATTGTGCTTTATGTGTTATAGGAGGAGACAGTGTTCAGCAGTTTTTTTTGGGCTTATTTTAACTGGCCCATCCAGTTTTCTGGAGGCCCACCTACAATCAAAATCCTGGCGCCGCTAGTGGGGGAAGGACTGAGAAGTTGTCGATTTTTTGGCTAAGTCCTGGATCTTCACAATTCACAGCATATTTAAGCCCCCAAACAAAAATGTCAGAAAAAGCAGAAAAAAATATTGAAAAAGACTAAATATGGCAACAAAAAATAGCAGAAAACATCGTAAAGAATTTCATAAATTCCAAGAAAAGATTTCTCCAGCTTTCAATTTGACTTTTTCCTATTTTTCTTTTACTCAGTAACATCATGAGATGATTAAAATGTAGCAAAGTACAAAACTTCAAACAAAAACATACTTAAGTAAAATTACAGATGTTTTAAAACTACTTTAAAAAGTAAATTAGTTACTTACCAGCTCTGTTTAAAATTAGCAGCCGGAGAGATTTATCTAAGTATAAAGTGTTCAGTTGATTTCTGAAGTCCAGTTCAGACAAAAGATAACTATTTCAGAACGTTGCAGCGGTCTGAACCATCCTGTCTCAGCTCGACTGGTTTTAGAACGTAACGGACGTCACCTGGTTTTATCAGCCAATCAACTCATAGCGAAGTCAGCTGTGCAGACGGCACCCAAATCTGCGTTGTCATTCGGTTGTTTGGGTGTCTGTGCCCAACCCTATCGCGTATTATCTCAAAACCTTTTCACTTCCTTCCAGAGACTACGGATGAAAACACTGATGCGTGTTCATATGAGAGTGCACCTTCCCTTAATAAACCAATAAAAAAGCATTCATTAACACAGATTTATTTACTCGTAACCTGTTGCTGCTTCTTTTCCCCAGAAAGTGAAGACGGCTCGTCACGAGATCGATCCGAACCCCGGCTTCCTGTCTCAGCTGCAGAGATACGAGCAGGAGCTGAAGAAGAGACGGAGAGGACAGACAAAGAGACAGGCAGACAGACAGACTGACAGAGAGACAGGCAGACAGACAGAGAGACAGGCAGACAGACAGACTGACAGAGAGACAGTCTGAGAGGACAGACAGACAGACAGAGAGGACAGACAGACAGAGAGACAGGCAGACAGACAGAGAGACAGACTGACAGAGAGACAGTCTGAGAGGACAGACAGACGGATGGATGGATGGAGAGAGAGAGAGAGAGAGAGAGACAGACAGACTGACTGACAGAGAGACAGTTTGAGAGGACAGACAGACTGACAGACAGACAGACAGACGGATGGATGGATGGAGAGAGAGAGACAGACTGACAGAGAGATGTCTTATTTACATGGAGTCTGGCTCTATACACGCTAAAAGTAGTGATTATTTACATGGAGTCTGGCTCTATACACGCTAAAAGTCCTGATTATTTACATGGAGTCTGGCTCTATACACACTAAAAGTCCTGATTATTTACATGGAGTCTGGCTCTATACACGCTAAAAGTAGTGATTATTTACATGAAGTCTGGCTCTATACACGCTAAAAGTCCTGATTATTTACATGGAGTCTGGCTCTATACACGCTAAAAGTCCTGATTATTTACATGGAGTCTGGTGTAGTTTGGTGATGGTGATTTCGGGGCTGTTTGATGTTAAACTGAAAGGATCTTACTCTTTAACTAAAAGGTCTATCTCTGTAGGGATCCTTTCATAATGTTGTCAGACACTTAGAATAATAATCTGAGTCTGTCAGCAGCAACAACAGAACTTTTAGTGGACGCTAACGGACGCTAAATATTGTCCATTAACGTTACATTACTCAGTTACCCACTTAGACACAAAAACATGGGAAAATCCAGGTTAGAAAATAACAAAGTTACTTTTTAATTTCACTGCTTTTGAAGAATATTTGGCATTATTTCCTAAATGAAACATGTTATAACAGATTGTGTTTGTGTTTCTGAAAATAAGAAAAAAATATATATAATTTAAAGTTACTGTACGTAAAACAGCTAAAACAGACTGAATGAAATCTAGAAAAATAAAAAGACTGAAGACAATATTAGAGACAATAACATTAGGACTGAATATACACGTTAGTACAAGACAATAATCCACCTAACTTTAGTTGTACAAAACATAGTTCCAAAGTGCTTAAACACATATTTAATGTACTTAAAGAAACAAAGAACAAAAGTAGATTAAATAACTAAATTTGTCTAATATATAGATATATAAAGTGAGTTTAAAATGAGTGTTTTTATGTGATGTTTAAAAGAAAATAATGTAGTTTATTCTGCAGTTTCGGTGCCACGACAGCTTTAGTGAAACCCGTAGACTTAAAAACTGTGACGAGCTTTTTTTATTTAGTATATTTTTGTAAAGCAAATGTTGAGATTTTGATCTTAATGTAGCGACGGTGTAAGATGAGAAAAAGGTCAGAAAAACGTTACAACTTCTCTTTAACCCTTGTGTTGTCTTCCCGTCGACCACGCAACTTTTTGTTTTTTTCTGGGTCAAAATCTTAAATGAAAACTTTTTTCAACATCTTTTTCGACAGATGTCCCCATTTTTTGTAGATTTTTTTCCAGGTTTTTGTCACTATTTCCATCGTCCTTGTTGATTTATTTTCAGCGATTAAAAAAAATGTTTTTGTCGATTTTTTTCCCCACGTTTTTGAAGCTTTTTCAAACATTTTTGTCATGTTTTTTCAACGTTCTTTTGTTATTTTTCTTTTCAAATGCTATGAAATGAAATAAAAGTAGTGAACTGATCCTTTATTTTACCTGTGAAGAGTAATGGTTGTATGGAACCATCCACGTTATTTTCTTTGACAATTTGGTTGAAAGAAACCCAAATTTCTGATATGGAAACTTTTAAAAAATGGGTCAAATTTGGTCCGTGTACCACTTATCAGTTCAATTTTCTAAGCACAAACGGACATTTCAAAAAACAGAAAAATGGGTTCAAATATCCAATTTTTTTAATTTTTTTCCACTTTGACAAATTAAAAAAATGGATCTTTACACTGTTTTTCCAATTTTCTGTTTTTATTCAGAGGATCAGAAATTTAGAAAATTACAAAATTGCGTCTGGGCTCCAATTATTAAATAGGCTACTGCAATGATATTCTCTCCCTCGTTCCGCCTAGCTCCGCCCCACCCCGCCCCCCATTCGAGCACATTCAGCAGCCAGACCGGAAGACAGAATGAGAATGGACGACGTGTTGGAAGTCGACTAACGAAAAACATTCAGCGTTCACCGAGAGGTGAAACGCTGTCAATATCCAGCACAGACTTGAATCAAGATGGCCTCGTGTCTATATTTAAAGTGTCATCCTCCGCCCAGACACAGGACCACTCAGAGGCCGAGTGGCAATCGAGTCGGGACTTTTCCCGGTAGTGTCTGTTCCGAGGTCTGATAATAGTTATAGGCTACATTTCAAGTTCTTAGCCACACCAGCCGCTGCCCAGCTGCTGCCCGCTGGTCAGCCTCTGCTCAACGTACGTACTCATCTCCCCTCTTCTCTACAAGATTCAGAATTATATTCTCGTAATTATCCAGCATTGACATGACTGCCCCGAGTCGTCTTGAATGCCCGCCTAAACACATCCAGACACAGCCACGATAACAGCCAACCAATCGTTGATAACTAGGCGGAACGAGGGAGAGAATATCATTGCAGTATTTAATAATTGGAGCCCAGACGCAATTTTGTAATTTTCTCAATTTCGGATCCTCTGAATAAAAACAGAAAATTGGAAAAACGGGTTAAAGATCCAATTTTTTAATTTGTCAAGGTGGAAAAAAATGAAAAATTGGATATTTTAACCCATTTTTCTGTTTTTCCAAATGTCCGTTTGTGTTTAGAAAATTGAACTGATAAGTGGTACACGGACCAAATTTGACCCGAGGACACCGATGGTTAAAAAGACGCAGAATTTACTTGAACTTCAGTCTATTTTTCTGGACTTTAAACCCTTTGTTTGTTTCTGTGTCTGTGTGTGTGTGTCTGTCTGTGTCTCTGTATGTTTGTATGTGTGTGTGTCTGCGTGTGTGTGTCTGTCTGTATGTTTCTATGCGTGTGTGTGTCTGCGTGTGTCTGTCTGTGTGTGTGTCTCTGTATGTTTCTAAGTGTGCGTGTCTGCTTGTCTCTGTATGTGTGTGTGTCTCTGTATGTTTCTATGTGTGTGTGTGTCTGCATGTGTGTATTTGTCTCTGTATGTGTGTGTCTGTATGCTTATGTGTGTGTGTGTGTGTGTGTGTGTGTGTGTGTGTGTGTGTGTGTGTGTGTGTGTGTGTGTGTCTGTATGTGTGTCTCTGTATGTTTCTATGTGTGTGTGTGTGTGTCTGTTTGTCTCTGTGTGTCTCTGTATGTTTCTATGTGTGTGTGTGTCTGTCTCTGTATGTGTGTGTGTGTCTGTATGTTTCTATGTGTGTGTGTGTGTCTGTCTGTCTGTATGTTTCTATGTGTGTGTGTGTGCATGTGTCTGTCTGTGTGTGTGTGTGTGTGTGTGTGTGTGTGTGTGTGTCTGTTTGTCTCTGTATGTGTGTGTGTCTGTATGTTTCTATGTGTGTGTGTGTGTGTCTGTCTGTCTGTCTGTCTGTATGTTTCTATGTGTGTGTGTGTGTCTGCATGTGTCTGTCTGTATGTTTCTGTGTGTGTGTGTGTCTGTTTGTCTCTGTATGTTTCTGTGTGTGTGTGTGTGTGTGTGTGTGTGTCTGTTTGTCTCTGTATGTGTGTGTGTGTGTCTCTGTATGTTTATATGTATGTGTGTGTGTGTCTGCGTGTGTGTATGTCTCTATATGTGTGTGTGTCTGTGTTTGTGTCTGTTTGTCTCTGTATGTGTGTGTGTCTGTGTGTGTGTCTGTTTGTCTCTGTATGTGTGTGTGTGTGTGTGTCTCTGTATGTGTCTGTGTGTTTCTGTTTGTCTCTGTATGTGTGTGTCTGCGTGTGTGTGTGTGTGTGTGTGTGTGTGTGTGTGTGTCTGTTTGTCTCTGTATGTGTGTGTGTGTGTCAGTGTCTGTCCTTTAAAACATTATGGCTGCAGTTCCAGCTTCTACCTCAAGGTGGAAACATTTCCACAGCAGATAAATGCAGTATTTTAAACACAGGAGGAGTCTGGAAGATGAATCTGAAGCATGTCAAAGTTTCCACAGAAAGATTCAACTTAACCCTTGTGTTTTCCTTGGTCAAATTTGAGTCATTTTCATTATGTATATATATATATATATATATATATATATATATATATATATATATATATATATATATATATATCAGAAATATGTTTCTTTCAACCAAATTGCCCAAAAATAACATGGATGGTTCACTACAACGTTCTTCAGGTAAAATCAATTAACTGTATAGCATTTGAAAAACAGGCAAAATAAATCATATTTTCTGCTTTTTTTTAAAACAATTTTTTTTGTCTAATTTCACATAAATGAGGTTTGTTGATGAATGTTTCAAGTATAAGTATAAAACATTAAACCCACATAAGTTGGTGTTAGTCTTGCATATAGTGACCAAATCGTTTTTTTTTTTTACAAAAAGCGGCAAAAGCCTTCGAAACAAAGCGTCAAAAGCAAATAAAGCATCGGAAAAAGTGCACAAAAAAAGTTCATTTTAATTTTTTTTCCTGGAAGGACGACAAGTTCATGGTCGACGGGAAGAAAACACAAAGGTTAACCTCTACTGATGAAGTATTCAGATCCTTTACTGCAGTAAAAGTACTAATACCACACTGTGAAAATACTCCACTACAAATAAAAGTCCTGCATTTATTTTTTAAAAATTAGGCATTTTCAGCCTTTATTATATCGGACAGCTTAGACATGAACGGGGAAAGAGAGATGGGGAATAACATGCAGCAAAGGGCCACAGGTCGGAACCGAACCTGCGGCCACTGCGGTGAGGACTGAGCACACTCAACCAGGTGAGCTTCCCAGGTGCCCTAAAACCTTACTGAAGTTGAAGTCTGCATCAGTGAAGTGTAGTTAAAATACTTAAAGTAGAACTCTGTAAGTTGCAGTAAAATGTTCCCCGTATTTACCCGAATATAAGACAGCACCGTCTATATCATTTTCCAAATCTTGTTTTTATAAAGAAAATCATTTTATGTGAACAATAATATTACAACCCCAAATCAGAAAAAGTTGGGACAGTATGGAAAAGACAAATAAAAAAGAAAGCAGTGATTTCTAAATGTACTTTGACTTGTATTTCATTGCAGACAATACAACAGCACATAATTCAATGTGTTCCTCGTGATTTTTATTGTTTTTCTTTTTTTTTTTCCAAAAAAACAAAATTCCTATTTTGGTTCATGCAACACATTTCAAAAAAAGTTGGAACAGTAAAGCATTTACCACTTTGTAATGTTGCCATTCCTTTTCACAACACTTAAAAGATGTTTAGGGACTGAAGACACCAAGTGATGAAGTGTTTCAGGTGTAATTTTGTCACATTCTTGCTATAAACAAGTCTTAAGGTGGGCAACAGTAAGGGGTCTTCAATGTCTCATCTTGCGCTACAAAATGCGCCACACATTCTCTATTGGAGACAGGTCGGGACTGCAGGCAGGCCAGTCAAGTACCCGTATCCTCTTCCTCCGCAGCCAGGACTTTGTAATGTGTGCAGAATGTGGTTTTGCACTATCTTGTTGAAATATGCATGGACGTCCCTGGAAAAGATGTCTTCTTGAAGGCAGCATATTGTGCTCCAAAATCTCTATGTACTTTTCAGCATTAATGGTGCCATCACAGAAGTGCAAGTTACCTTTGCCAAGGGCACTGACACAACCCCATACCACGACAGACCCTGGCTTTTGGACTTGTTGCTGGTAACAGTCTGGATGATCCTTTTCTTCTTTGGTCCACACGGCGTCCATTTCTCCCAAAAAATACCTGAAATACTGATTCATCTGACCACAGTACACGTTTCCACTGTGTGATGGTCCATCCCAGATGCCTCCGAGCCCAGAGAAGTCAACGGCGCTTCTGGACACTGTTAACATAGGGCTTCCTTTTGGCACAGTACAGTTTTAACTGGCATTTGTGGCTGTAACTACGTATTGTGGTACTTGACAAAGGTTTGCCAAAGTAGTCCTGAGCCCATGTGGTCATATCGCTTATAGATGAATGACGATTCTTGATGCAGTGCCGCCTGAGGGATCGGACATCGCGGTTGTTCAGCTTAGGCTTGCGCCCTTGTCCTTTACGCACGGAAATTCCTCCACATTCCTTGAATCTTTTAATTATGTTATGCACTGTTGAAGGTGAAATAAGCAAATGTCTTCCTATCTTTCTTTGAGGAACATTGTTTTTAAACATTTCAATAATTTTCTCACGTATTTGTTGGCAAACTGGCGATCCTCGGCCCATCTTTGCTCCTAAAGGACTAGACCTTCCTTGGATGCTGCTTTTGTATCAAATCATAATTACAATCACCTGTTGACATCACCTGTTTCAAATCACATCATTATTTAACCAATTTACCTGATTACTAGCCCTTCATTTCTCCTGTCCCAACCTTTTTTGGAATGTGTTGCAGGTCTGAATGACAGGAAAGGATGTATATTTACAAATGAAATTAGGTTAACCAGACAAAACATGAAATATTTTGTGTTCACATTGTCTGCAATGAAATACAAGTCAAAGTACATTTAGAAATCACTACTTTATTTTTTTGTGTTTTTCATACTGTCCCAACTTTTTCTGATTTGGGGTTGTAGAAACACATTGAATAAACTAAGGTAGGCCTTTTGTTTAACATTTAAATGTGATCATGTGTGTAGTATAGACCCCGAATATAAGACAGCCCACTTTTTCAGACATATTTCCTGGAAAATGTGTTTGTGTTGCGTTTCCTGTTTGCGTTGTGTTTATTTTAACTCCTATGATCATAGGTGTAGATTTAGGGGGGAATGCAGGGGATATGCCCCCCCCCCCCCCCCCAATATTTAGAAGAGGTTTTGTCCCCCTCAAAAAATATGAGAAAACCCCCCTCCTCTAAAAGAGGTAAACATAACAGTCCAGGGGGCTCAAAACATGTACGGAAAACAAGAACTGTCTACTTTCAACACATTCTCACAAACGGGCCCGTATGATATCCTATGAAATTAGGAGACCGCCAGCTCGTCACTTGAGGCCGGGTGGTCACGTGACGCCGGCTGGTTACGAGCTCCATGACGCAGAGCGGCAGTAGCTAGTTTAGCAGAGAAAGTCACCAAAATGCAGGAAATTAAGTGTTTGACGCCCAAAATGTTATGAGTGACGACCCCACCGTTATGTGTTGAAACCAAACCTTTGGCTATGATTTTCTTTATAAAAACATGATTTCATCTTCAAAAGTCTTTTTCCAAGATTGAGTCTTGAAACAGAAGAGGGTGCCGTGTTATATTCACGTTAATACTGTTGTGTAGTTTAATCTGCAGCAATGCATCATGGTCTATGAATCGTCATATGTTTGTAGCGTCACTGTCCGGTGAGTGTTTATCTCTTAAAAGTCTGTTTGCTTCAGCTTTTCCATCTGATGCAAGAGGCTTTTTTAAAGGTGTAGCTGTGTAAATGTACATAAACGCAGGAATTAGCAATAATGTACTTTAAATATCAGCATTTACGTCACTTACCTGAGTGGGTTAACAGGTTCTTTAGCTCTGAAATGGCCGACAGCACAACGTTTTAAAATACAACGATGGTCGTTTTTTTATTACGAGTCTCAGTTCATGTTTTTTTTTAAACCTTTACTTCAACATAATCTTCATGATTTATACTCTAACAAGCCATCAAGCCATAAGAGTGTCATAAATAATAATAAATATGTAAAAGAATGAGAAAATAAATGTGGAAATATAAAGACAAATAAAATATAAAAGCAGCATTCATCCTACCATTTCTTTGTTAATTCCATTGCTGATTATAAATATACACACACACACACACACACACACACACATATATATATATATATATATATATATATATATATATATATATATATATATATATATACACATATAGAATTCTTTTTTAAATATTTATTTACTTTTTGCACATAAATACTATAATTCTCTTTAATGTATCTATTTGGCTAGACAGTTGATTGACAGCTTGGCTCCTCAGGGAAAAATACAATAATAAAAATGAATAAATACAAATAAAAAAAAATGTATTCGCACATGCTAATGTTTGTTTATTACTTATTTCCACATTTATTTATTTACTTATTCTTTTTTTTTCCTTTTCACATGAATTAATTTATTTACATATGTATTTATTTCATTTATTTTATTTTATATTCCCACATTTATTATCCCACACTTATCCTTTTACAGATTTATTCTGGCACTCGTATCACTCCATATAAATATAAAATATCTTATTTACTGAACGTAGAAAATAAAAGACAGAAAAAGTACTTACACTCAGGTAAAAAAAAATAAAGTAACACGTTATTCTAAAGTTTATATGCAGAAAAAAGATAAAGATATTAAATGTAGCAGCGGCAGCTTATTATCAACGCAGGATAGAAAATATTCCAACAGCTTTGGAAACTAATTATCAGGATCGTGATTGTTCTGTGTGATTCAGAAATGTCATTTTAAAATAGGGCTGGGTTAAAATAAACGATTCTCCGATTAAAATCTGATATTGATTAATAACAGGGGTGTGACGAGACACTCAGCTCACAAGACGAGACAACATGAGATGTTTACACTATTTTTAAGAAAACTTCAATTAAGAAATATGCCTGAAAAACTAGTCTTTACTAGAGAGCCAAGGTTACGTAACGCAACCAAGCATTTCATTGCAACAGTAAACAAGGAAGGGGGCTGATCTTGTATTGATTTATGACCATTTGACCAGAGAGAGAGATACAGAGAGAGAGACAAGAGAGGGAGAGACAGTGAGAGAGAGAGAGAGAGAGAGAGAGACAGAGAGAGATACAGAGAGAGAGACAAGAGAGGGAGAGACAGTGAGAGAGAGAGAGAGAGAGACAGAGAGAGAGACAGGGAGAGAGAGAGAGAGAGACAAGGAGAAACAGGGAGATAGAGAGGGAGAGGGGGGATTGTAACTTTAAACTTCTCTAACCTGACTGATACCGAATCAGAAATGTAATCAAATCGGTACTTTGTAAATCAGAATCAAATTGTATTTTTGGGAAATGATTGGCGGTACCCAGCCCTACTTTAAAGCTGCTGTTTAATGTTTGATTATTCAGCGATACTGTGAATAACAATGTTTCTTTTCAGAGACTCGATGTTGATAATGAACAGTGTTTCAGGTTTATGTCTTGTCTTCTTTGTTGTGGTGCTGAATTATTAAAAGCAATAATAGAAACTAGAAGCTGATGTCTTTATGAACCATGTCAGACCTCGTTATGTATCTCCGCTGTGTGAACTGTGTGCAGCTATGTTGTTATAAAGTAGGGGTCGGCCGATACTGGTGTTTCTAGGGATAGACCGGTTATCAGGCCGTTTTTTGGCTTTGTTTGCAGATTATCTGTGTCAACGTTTTATTTCCCTGATAACCGATAAAGTTGATTTAATTTGTTAACTTTAATGGTTATGAGGCAAATAATAAAACACCGATACAGATAATTTGCCAGTTGCCAAATATTGGCCCAGATTATTGGTCGTTACCTAAGTATGAACACATGATGCTGCGTCCCTTTAAGACTCTGCTGCTGTGTTATAGTTGTCAGTTTTAATTCTTCAAATATGAAATAAAAGTGTGTGTTTATCGAGCGATCATCTTTGTGTGATCTGTGAAGTCTTGCACCATGATCATAGCTTTCACTTTTCCTCTGTTTTGATTGGTTTATCTCACAGGGGAAGTGTAGTGAGAAAGATCATTTTCATTGTCGATTAATCTGCCGAGTATTTTCTTGATTTATCATTTGGGCCATAAAACCAAGAAAAATGTCGATCCCAGTTTCTCGAAGTCCAAGCTGATTAAATGATTATTTTTCTGTGGATCGTTAGAAATGGTCGACTAAACACAGGCATCTGGAGGAGCTGCATTTATTTGTGCTCAAACCGCAGACTCGCTAGCTACTGTGTCTCTCTCCCTCTCTCTCTCTCTCTGTCTGTCTCTCTCTCTCTGTCTGTCTGTCTCTCTCTCTCTCTCTGTCTGTGTCCCTCTGTCTTTCTCTCTGTCTCTCTGTCTGTCTTTCTTTCTCTCTATTTCTCTGTCTCCCCTAAACATTAACTCTCCGACCGCTCTCTCTCTCTTGTCTGCTCACACAGTGTCTCCCATCTGTTTCTCTCTCTCTCTTTTCTGCAGTGTCTCCAGAAGGAACTCAAACTGTCCCACTGACACGGAAGATAAGCTTCCGCGAATAGTCAAACCCTTTTATTGAACAACTGTCACAAATTTGCATCGATGCAAAAGATTCACAACCGATTATTTTGCGTTTTCGTGTCCCATATTCTTCATGCCTCCGGTGTGTAAAAGGTTCAAAAGTACAGCTGCAAAGATTAATCGATCAGTTGTCCACTATTAAATTAATTGCCAACTATTTTGATAATCGGTTTGAGTCAACTTCTCTGATGTCAGCTTGTTAAATGTGAATATTTTCTAGTTTCTTCTCTCCTCTGTGACTCGTAAGTTGCAGCTCTACTTAAAGGTAATGACACTTTGTGTTGACAAAAGAAAACCGAAGCATCTTGAGACAGAATCCGTTTATTTGTGAAGTGTGTTACATCCCTACCAGTCTGGATCGACCGCGGTGGGTCAAGGCCGTTCTGACATGCGGGGGTTTCTGTGGGTGTGGAGTTTTGTCCCAGTCTTCACGGACTCTGGTGATCCACTCGTTGTAGTTGGACACCTTGGTGTAGACACCCAGCTTGTCCACGAGGCCGCAGCCCTCGCCCCACGACACCAGGCCGAGCAGGAACCACGTGTCCCGGTACAGAGTGACCATCGGTCCGCCGCTGTCCCCCTCGCAGGCGTCGATCTTCTGTCCCAGCACCCCGGCGCATAGAACGTTGTCGGAGATGTTGTTGGACATCTGGTGGGCGCAGACGCTGTGGTCCACCAGCGGGACTTTGATGACGTTGAGCGCCGAGCTGTATTCAGTGCTGTTCTGGTCGTCTTTGCCCCAGCCGGACACCACCGTGAGCGTACCATTCAGGTGGAGCACCCGCTCCGCCATCTGGCGTCCCGGCAGACAGACGGGGACAATGTAATGGGACCGGGGGGCGGGCGTCTTTAGGCGCAGCAGGGCGATGTCGTTGTCCACCGTCATGCTGTTGTAGTTTGGGTGTTTGAAGGCCTGCTCCACCTTCAGAGTCACCTCGGTGCCTTCGTCTCTGTGACGCATGTAGTCGCCTGAAGATACCGATACAAGAGCCTTTAAATCTTTACTTTAGTTTTACAAGAGATGGTCTGATACCGATACCTGAACTTGCATATCGGCCGATACCGAGATGGATGTGATATGATTTCTAAACACCCCTAAACTTTAGATCCTTAACTAAACTAAAACATAGTTTTCCTGAAACTGTATTACACTTTTATAGGAAAAGTCAAGAAAATTAAAACGTGACACTCGCAACTTCTGCCGTACATCTTAGGTTGCTTTCACACCTGCCCCTGGAGCGTTTGGTCTGATAGTCCGGTTGGTTTGGGGTGGTGTGAAAGCTCATCTAAACTCTGGTTCAGATCAAACAAACAAACTCTGGTCCACTTAAAAATAGGGTCTATGTTCTCTTCCAAGTGAACTAGAGTTCAGTTCACTTCAGGAGAGAACTCGATCCGAACCAAATACAGGAAGTGAACCAAAAACAGAGCATTTACTAGCCTGCAGCTTCAACCTTGCACACAATTTAGGGACTTCAATATGATTTAAGGGACGATAACTTTCAGATCTATAAGCTGTTGTAAGCACACATCACTGGCCATCTGTGTGACATCATCATCATCATCATCTCTCTCCTTCACTCGCTGTCTGTCAGCTGGTCATTGTTCGCTTTTTTCTAAAATGTTAGAAACACTAAAGCAGAACCAGAAAACCCGAGACGTTATAAATTAGGTGTTGCAGGAGTGTCGATGAGTTTCGGATATTCTGTCCAATAAACAAGCGGCCTCTTTGATCACATGATGCGCGTTTACAGTGTTTTGGTGCATTTGACAAAGTGCAGTGGGAACGCAAACCGAAAACAAAGGGAAAATGCAACGATGCTGGAACTTAACCCCCGATTTGCACCGAGTCTAATGAGCGATAGGTGTGAAAGCGCCCTTATAATATTACTAAACGTTTTGATGATGGTGTCCTGAATAGTGTTGCTGAGTGTGATGTCAGCAGCGTGAACGCTCACCCAGTCGTACGCTGAATCTGAGGTTGTTTTCGAGGCAGTGAGCGGCGGTCAGCACCCAGCTCTCATCGATGAGGACGCCTCCGCAGTGGAACTTCCCTCTGGCGTTCAGTAACAGCGCCTGCACACAAAAACACACTTTTACATTCAAATAAAAACTTTTTAAAAGCCCTGGAAATTTAAGTTTTCTCTATAACCTTCTATATTGATGACTAAATGAGAAAATTTGAAGTTTGAAAAGGGTTATTTTTCTATGATAATCCTGTAAAACTTGGTCAATCAGCTTTGTCAGGACTGGGTGGTTCGATGAGTTACCTGCCAGGGACTCTCGCCCTTCTTCCCCACCTCCCCTCCCGTCACCCAGGGCAGCAGGCCTTCCTTCGGTTTAGAATATGATGACCTGTCGATCAGCAGCTGTCCACAGGACAAAGAACCTTCCAGGAGGGGGAGACAGACAGAGACGGAGAGACAGAGAGACACAGAGACAGACAAAGAGAGAGAGAGAGAGAGACTTTTTTCACTTGCCAAATTATCTTTGAAACTGTCGAACATCTTTACTCGAAGTATTTATTTGCGAAATAAGTTGCTCTGACGTCATGCTCACGTGGGAAACCTCACGAGACCAAGGAGGCCGCTGGTTTGAGACGCAGGCAGCACAGTTGCTTTCCACCGACTGCAAGACCCAGGGGGACCCAGGGGCATGCTGGGAAACGCCTGAGTCTCAGCTGATCTAACGGCTGATTGGTTCAGAATCGACAACATGATGACGTTTTATATAAACTTTTTATTGTTTTTGAATCGGAGGTATTTTAACTGCTATTTGTCTGATTTAAAGGCTTATTCTGTACAGACACATGTTGTGTGGCTGATAGTGACGTTTAGAAGTCAGAGACCAAATCTGTTCAGATTACAGATCATCTACAGTGTGTTGTTAATCAAAATCAGCAACAGATCACATGTAGAGCATTTTGACAGCTACTCTGTCATAATAAAAACAACTGGAGACTGTGTACAGGCTGATATATGGGTCTGATAACATTTTATTAAAGATGTCACACATTTTTTAGGCTACAACATTTTTTGTCACATACAGCAAACATCTCCTCACTATCTGCTAGCTGCCTGTCCCCTGAACACACTGGGTGGGGGTGGTGCGCGGAAGCACGGAAGGGAAGGAGAGGGGACGGGATGAGGAGGAGGAGGGAGGGGCGAGTTAGCCTCGTTTTGTTTGTAAATATTTTGAACGTCACCCAGAAGTGCCGTCACCCAACATCGCTTAGAGCACCTTTAAATCGGAATCAGACCTAACAGGATGTGAGTGTTTCTGTCCTGAAGGCTGCTGGAAACGGCTGGAAACTGTCCAACTTTGCCGCGGCTTTGTGTCACCGCCCCCGGCTGCTGCTGGCGCCTGCTCTCGTCCACTTTACAGGCAAGGCACAGCTCATCTGGAGCGAGCCTAATCTTTGGCCAAAGTTGTATGTTGGTCCACTGGAAGGAGAGGGACTTCCCCTCTCTACACCTGATCACAAAAATGGAATCTCACCTGCCATCTGCGCAGCAAATAAACATTTACTCACCTTTCGGGGCACATTTCTTGGAGTCGTCGAGCAGTTTGTATCCGCTCACGCAGCTGCAGGTCCTCGTCAGGCCGTCCTCGCCTTCCGAACACTCGTGGTCACAGCCGCCGTTATCCAGCGAGCAGTTGGTGGCTGTTTGAGCTGAACATACATTCACACATTCAACAGAACGTTCCCTTATTTCACTGTGATGAGAAACTCAATCTTAGTTGGACTGTTGGTCAGACACAACAAGACCTTTGAAGATGTTTTTGTATGATTTTATACTGAAAAAATTGAAAACTGAAGTAATAGGCATATTAATCTATGATGAAACATGGATTATCACATTTGTCTATGTTTTTGAAAATGAAAATCTATCACCCACGCTGGTTGCAGTATTTGCCCTCGTATCCTTGGTTACAGTGGCAGACGTAGTCTTGGTACAGATCCACACAGGCTCCGTGAACACACATGTTGGAGTTACACTGGTTCCCATCTGAAACACAGTCACATCAACATGAATACATTTCCCAAAATGCCCTGCAGGCAGCCACTCAGAGACCAACTGTCCACGCGGGAGAAACCAGTTTGATCGGAGACAGAGAGACAGATGACAACAGAGGATTCAGAGTTTTTCTGCAGCGCAAATCGTTTCCTGTGTCTACACATATTTTGGTCATACAGGAAACTGTGCTGAAAAACAACAAGACAACATCATCATCTTTTTTTAATGCTCCGCTTTAAAATGACATAACACGAAGGTAACAGGAGCTGACTTTAGACTTAATGGGCCCTATCTTTCACCCGGCGCAGCACAGCGATGCAAGTGTCGTATCGTATCGTCGTATCGTTTAAACGCACCTAAAATGCACCTGCGCCCATCTGTGGCCCATGGGCATGCTGGTCTTACAGGGGGGTGGGGAGGGGGGGGGGGGGGGGGGGGGGTGTGTTCAGGTGCATTCTGGGTGTGCTGGTCTTACAGGGAGGTGTGTTCAGGTGCATTCTGGGCGTGCTGGTCTTACAGGGAGGTGTGTTCAGGTGCATTCTGGGAGTATTGCTATCTTGAGGCAGCAGGAAGTGATGGCACCATTGACCAACAAAAACCTGGTCTAAAGTCAATAACGCAGCATTTCATTGTTATTTTAACAGCACAGTAGTAAAATGCTCAGAGGCTCGTGCACAGCACGTGCACACTCTGCTTGTTACACACACAGGGACGCACAGCAGCACACACACATGCAGAAGATTACTAATAAAAATATTAGGGTGTAAATCCTCCATCATAACAGCAATGCTCCAAGGTCCAAACGCGCCTGGCTTTTAAAGGGAATGGGAGACGACTCTCTGATTGGTTGATTGAATGTTACGCCCAAAACACACCTCTGATTAATGAAGACACTAAGAACAACCCTTTAGAACCAGGCGCCCGGACGCTTTTTTCCACCGTCAAACTAGCAAAAGAGGATTTGGACGCGCCCTAAACGCACCTGCACCAGGTGCTTCACGGCGTGCGCTTAGATCGGTAAAATAGGGCCCAATGACTCACCGATGTACCCCGTCCAGAACTCCAGCTGTAAACACACAAAAACAAAACGTCAGTAATGAAACTCTGAAACAGCCATGACACCATGAGTTGCTGGTCTACTGCTGCCGGAAACAAAAACCTGCAAAAGAATCAATTCAAAACCTGTGCGATGCTCTGGGAAATTGGTCTGCAGTAGGGGTGTCACGATTCTCCAAATCCTCGATTCAATTACATTTTCAATTCTGAGGTCACGATTCGGTTCAATTCTCGATTTTTACTTCATTTTTTTTAAAGCACAGGTTGCTATGCCATTTTTAGACTAGACATGTAGGTAATATAATATCTGACCTTTGTTCACAATGTACCACACTACAATGTCAAATTTAAAACATTTATTAAAGGAACACGCCGAC
This sequence comes from Gymnocephalus cernua, assembly GCA_023631565.1. Classification (NCBI taxonomy): domain Eukaryota; kingdom Metazoa; phylum Chordata; class Actinopteri; order Perciformes; family Percidae; genus Gymnocephalus; species Gymnocephalus cernua. Next base: position 5,180,165 of record CM042436.1, read on the forward strand.
TTATTGGGACATTAGCTTATTCACCGTAACCCCGACAGTTAGACAAGTCCATACATACCCTTCTCATCTCCGTGCGTGTCGTAACTCTGTCTGACGGCTCCACCATTAGCTTAGCCTAGCACAGATCCTGGAGGTAACCAGGTAACAATGTCTGCAGCTCTGAGCAGAGCTGCAAGCATATTACTCCGCCCAAGTAGCAGTGCTTCCCTTTCTGAGAATAAAGTTCCCAGTTTATATACAGTTAGAAGATGGCTGTGTCTCATGTGACCTTGTTATTTGTACACGCTGTGACTATACAAATCATAACATGTAAATAGGAACATGTTGCCATTATTTTGTCACTTACTCGGAGCAGTAGGCTAGTTGGAGCCGGTTACCTCCAGGATCTGTGCTAGGCTAAGCTAACGGTGGAGCCGTCAGACAGAGTTACGACACGCACGGACATGAGAAGGTTATGTATGGACTTGTCTAACTGTCGGGGTTACGGTGAATAAGCTAATGTCCCAATAAGTCGACGTGTTCCTTTAACAACATAATGTAACAATAACATATATTTAGTCAATTGGAAACTTGACAATTGGTCAATAAAGTAAAAAGAAAAAAAAAAGTTTACCGACAATCCTGAGGGCAGACGCTTTGCACCACACGGAGTTTGGTGTTTGATGCCCCCAACGTCGTCTTCCAGGCAGCTCTGCCTGGAAGGCACTAGGATTAGGCAATGGTTATGGTTGAAGACGACGGTCGCTGTGCTGCCTTGAAGGCTAAGTTTAAAGCCTTAAACACCATCGAGCCAGCACAGCGGCTGAGCAGACCGATAGCAAAGGGGGGCGACTCGGCAGACGGCAGTCTGTTAATGAGTTGCTCTCTCTAATCTAACCAATATAAGCTGCTCTGTTTAGGCTACAAAACGTGCATGCAGGCAGAAATTCAACCGTGCGGTTTTGTTGGGATAAAGCTATAAGCAGAAGGAATCTCCGCTAGCTGCTAGGCTAATGTGCAATGGTAAACACACAGAATATGGTACACGCACATGAGCTTGCAAACTGTGGCTTTTTTGTGATTTATAACTCACTGAAAAATCAAAAATACTTTCATACACTTCAGTGAAAGAGGAGGGGACTCAAGGTCTGTCGATGGGTCTCCTGCATCTGCAGTTGCCATGTTATCATTTGACTGGCTGTAGCTAAGTTACAGGAGGTTGACTGACTCGCAGCACTTCAACACGTGTGTTTTATTCCGCTTGGCAAGCCGACCGGACTGACACGGGGGCGTGGCAGTATCGACGATTCCATTTTTTAATGGATTGTATAAATTTAGATTTAAAATCAAAATCGTGACACCCTTAGTCAGCAGTGATGTGAAATATATCAAAAATTTGTATATCATGTTTTTGTGAATGAGAGAAACCTTTAGCTCAAACACAAACAGACTTACTGTCGCTTCATTGGTTTTGAAAATCTCTCGGGCTTCTTCAAAGTCACATCTTTCCTCCACACATTCGCGCTCCATCGAAGGCGGTTTCAGCTCCTCCAGGAAGGAGTTCGCCCGGCGAGAGCGGAGCAGCATGTGAGCCTCCGGAGCATCCGAGAACACTGACAGACAGAGGAAGGGACAAAGAGACAAATTAAGTTTAGTCTTACAGTTTGTTTTAATGAACCGGCCTGTGAGTCTCTTGCTGTCTAATTTATTTTTCATGATTCTGAGATTAAACCTGAATATAAACTTGTAAATTGAATGTTTTTACTTTCAAATCTGAAGTCATTACAGTATATGGTCATGTTTCTTCTTTTTTTATTGACAGCTTCTGTGATTCAATCAAGTGTCAGTTAACCTCACAGCAGAGTCTGATAACATGATATTTATAGGCTCAAACTACATTTTGGGTAATGGAAATGTTGGTAAATGTCAATAAATGAATTCAGCAAACAAAAAACGTTGCCTGGAGTCGATTCTTTTAGGCTCTTTCAGCTTTCTGCTCTGACCTGTTCAGCGATCGATACAGACACACACACACAACAGACAGACAGACACACACACACACACACACACACACACACAACAGACAGACACACAGACACACACACAGCTATATACACAGGCACACACACACACACACACACACACACACACACACACACACACACACACACACACACACACACACACAGATATATACACACACACACACACACCTACCTGAAAGACTGAGCACAGACGGCGACCCCAAAGCGGCGAGGACGGACACACAAAGGAGGACGAGACGGGACATGACCTCAGTCAAACTGCAGACAAGACAGACACGAGACAATCAATTCACCCCTCAGTGTTTATATTTAGCCTCTCTGCCTCAACAGTGACACAAATATTAATATTCATAATCTTAACGATGGTTAACGGGACTCACCAGATCGAAGAAGGTAAAGAAGATGAACTGTGTAGGCGAGACAGGAAGAAAAAACATTGTGAGCACATTTCGTTCTTGTTAAAAGTTCAAAACGATCAGCTTCAGTGAAACATTAATACAATATTGATCGTTTTCAGCTGAAGCTTTCAAACACACAGCAAGAGATGTCCCTGTTTGAACCTCTGCAACCTTTGACCCCCACGGCCCGAGCAAGAGCTGCCACAAACCACCACCACAACCAAGATGCAAAAGAGTGAGTGGATTTCAGGAGTGTTTTTGTACTTACGTGTGAAGAATGGAAGCCGAGGACAGAGACGATGGTTCGCTCCGTTTCTGGTGTGTTAATAACTAACTGCCAGTGTTTACTGAGAGTCCACAGTCTGCCGCTGAACACTGTCAACACACACACACACACACACACACACACACACACACACACACACACACACACACACACACACACACACACACACACACACACCTCTGCAACACATCATCAGAGCCCCGCATCCCCAAAATCCAACACGTTCTTACTTCAAACCTCACAAAACCGTCCGTCAGTTCAGTCGACAGCAACCGCCACGATTGATCACTGAACATGCTGAGGGATCAGAGGCCCTAACTCTCAAAATGTTGCTAAAAAAAGGGCAAAAAACAAATCACAGAGACGCTAACATACACAAAAGGACTACAAATGACCACAAAGAGACACTGAATGTAAAGATGTAAAACAACCTCAAAACATCAAGAGGTACAACATGACAAACAAATTGCACCCACAGACACAAGTCCGCAGCTCAGAGGTGGTTCTAGGCAGGGGTAAGGGTGGCCAGTTCCCCCTTAATATTATGCCTTGACCACCCCTCTGGGCCCCCTAACTGTGGCATATATTTCCATACATTTTTAACCCCACCTTTATCCCCAATGAGGGAATAATATTAAGTAGTGCAGTAATAAATAAAATGTAGAAACGGTGAATAAGTATACTAGGGTTTATTGTTATATATAGCCTAGTATCTCAAAAAAGTGAATACACCCCTCACATTTTAGTAAATATTTCATTATATCCTTTAATGGGGCAACATTGAAGAAATGACACTTTGCTACAATGTAAAGTATTAAGTGTACAGCTTGTATAACAGTGTAAATGTGCTGTCCCCTCAAAATTACTCAGCATACAGCCATTAATGTCTAAACCACTGGCAACAAAAGTGAGTACACCCCTATGTGAAAATGTCCAAATTGGGCCCAATTAGCCATTTTCCCACGTGAGGTGTCATGTGAGTCGTTAGTGTTACAAGGTCTCAGGTGTGAATGGGGAGCAGGTGTGTTAAATTTGGTGTTATCGCTCTCACACTCTCTCATACTGGTCACTGGAAGTTCAACATGGCACCTCATGGCAAAGAACTATCTGAGGATCTGAAAAAAAGAATTGTTGCTCTACATAAAGATGGCCTAGGCTATAAGAAGATTGCCAACACCCTGAAACTGAGCTGCAGCACGGTGGCCAAGACCATACAGCGGTTTAACAGGACAGGTTCCACTCAGAACAGGCCTCAGGTCGTCCCAGAAGGAAGCCTCTTCTAAAGATGATGCACAAGAAAGCCCGCAAACAGTTTGCTGAAGACAAGCAGACTAAGGACATGGATTACTGGAACCATGTCCTGTGGTTTGATAAGACCAACATAAACTTATTTGGTTCAGATGGTGTCAAGCGTGTGTGGCGGCAACCAGGTGATGAGTACAAAGACAAGTGTGTCTTGCCTACAGTCAAGCATGGTGGTGGGAGGGTCATGGTCATGGGCTGCATGAGTGCTGCCGGCACGGGGGAGCTACAGTCCATTGAGGGAACCATGAATGCCAACATCTACTGTGACATACTGAAGCAGAGCATGATCCCCTCCCTTCGGAAACTGGGCCGCAGGGCAGTATTCCAACATGATAACGACCCCAAACACACCTCCAAGATGACACCTGCCTTGATAAAAAAGCTGAGGGTAAAGGTGATGGACTGGCCAAGCATGTCTCCAGACCTAAACCCTATTGAGCATCTGTGGGGCATCCTCAAACGAAAGGTGGAGTGCAAGGTCTCTAACATCCACCAGCTCCGTGATGTCGTCATGGAGGAGTGGATGAGGATTCCAGTGGCAACCTGTGAAGCTCTGGTGAACTCCATGCCCAAGAGGGTTAAGGCAGTGCTGGAAAATAATGGTGGCCACACAAAATATTAACTCTTTGGGCCCAATTTGGACATTTTCACTTAGGGCAGTTTAGACATTAATGGCTGTGTGTTTACATTGTAGCAAAGTGTAATTTCTTCAGTGTTGTCCCATTAAAAGATATAATGAAATATTTACAAAAATGTGAGGGGTGTACTCACTTTTGTGAGATACTGTATATTGTCTTCAGCTGACCTCAGGATGCTCGTCAGTACACAGCAGAAGCCTTCAAACAGGAATGCAGGTTTTGTTGTTGACTGTGAACAGAAACCCGGGATGTCCTCGAGTGCCGCAGCCTGTGGAAACCAGGCCACTTATTAAGGTTAACTATTCATCTCTTTGTCTTCTTTTGTGTCTCAGCCTTGTTCCCTCGGCTCAGTTTACCTTTGTGTCCATTTCGGTTTAGATTTTTCAGAATAAAAGCTGGCCCCGGGACATAAAGGAGACGTCTCTGATTCCATGGGCGACTCTGTGATGGGGTGACTTACAGTGTTTTGGAAAGGGACCGAGGGAGGGCGCGGTCATCCCAAAACATGCCTTTTCTTGTGATGGAGAGGACTGAGAACTGGCAGGCCGCCTGCTGCTTTGTGTGCAAGCTTTCCTGTTTGTTCCCTTCACTTCAGATGAACTGCTTTCAAGACAGGATTTGTATTTTTTGTGCAGTTGATGTTTTGGAATGAAGTCGTTGGTAATTTGGTTCCTTGCTTGATAAATTTACTTTCATCAAGCAACACAAAGAAACACAAAAATAATCAACTACAAAACCTAAAAACACATTTTCTTATCTGTGAAACAACATGTACCCAACAATAACATGGGTATCAAAGCAAGAAGTTTGCTCCATTTCAGGGCTGCAAATAACAAATGCTTGCATGATCTATTAATCTATTAGGGCTGGATCCAAATAATCGACTATTTGTGAATTGGGTAGGTCATACCTGCAGACTCAGAAGGCCTGAAAAAGGTGACACATTTTATACAGCCTCCCCCCTCCGAGAAGAAAATTAAGGGAAAAGACAACATTTTACGGGTGCTAAAACACTATTTTTAAAACGGTGCCTGAACCGAATATATATATATATATATATATATACATACATATACAACCCCAAATCAGAAAAAGTTGGGACAGTATGGAAAACACAAATAATAAAAGAAAGTAGTGATTTCTAAATGTACTTTGACTTGTATTTCATTACAGACAATACAACAGCACATAATTTAATGTGTTCCTCATGATTTTTTTTTTTTTTCAAAAAAACTAAATTCCTATTTTGGTTCTTGCAACACATTTCAAAAACAGTTGGAACAGTAAAGCATTTACCACTTTGTAATGTTGCCATTCCTTTTCACATCACTTAAAAGCAGAGATGGGAAAAGTACTCACTTCTCATACTTAAGTAGAAGTACAGATACTTGTGTTAAAAAATACTCTGGTAAAAGTAGAAGTACTGATTTAACTTATTTACTCAAGTAAAAGTAACAAAGTACAGGCCTGGAAATGTACTTAAAGCATAAAATTAAAAGTAGCCTTGCGAATGCGAATGAATTTTTATGCAAAGCTACCTGGACCACAAATGTTACTAGAGTGCAAGCTGAGAAACTTCAGTAGACATGGAGAAAAGGCTCTTTATGTATATATGCCATGTCTACATTTTAAATGGATGTCTGCCAAAAGGCCTAAAACATCACATATATGATTATTGTGACAGAGACTGGGACTCCAGGTTAATAAGATTCTGACTGAGTAGCAAGATATGAATTCACTTGTGATTCTGTAATAATTCACAGATCCAGTTCCATTTTGAATCAACATTTAAAAGGAATCTACATGTAAGTTCTGCATACTTTTAGAGTAGAACTAACCAGTGGTGTAGTAGTGAGTATACTGTGATTTTCCCCTCCCAGCCTCATACTCGCCTGTCCCAGAGCGACACCCCAGACAGTCGGTACTGTCACGTTTCTGAATACCAACTGTACACGGGCAACAGACGTTTAAGTATTGATGGCGTTTATTTAAAGTCCTGGAAAAACAACACTTAGAGTTGAGAAAAGATAAGACAGATTTAACTTTTTGAGAAACGCAATCGAACCTGAACGCAACAGGACATCACATCACACATATAAGCCGTTTAACCGACACCCCCCCACTGCCACACAAAACCATGACTAATAATTAGCATCATCATACAACTTTTGTATCGATTAGCAGTAAAATCTGCTGATAAGGGCCTACATTTACTCAAAAGTATTTAATAAACTGTTTACAATCTTCAACACCATGGCTAACAAATGCATAAAAAGCAGACGGAAGGAGAAAAAAGCTCCACTCTTACTATTTTAGTTAATTATCTGACCATTGCTAACTAACATTACCATATAGTCATTTAATTGTGTAAAGCAATGCATATTTAAGATTTAAGAATTTACTCTAATGTTGCATAGTCATTGACCTAATGAAGGCCAGGGGCCTCATGTATAAACGTTGCGTACGCACGAAAAGCTTGCGTACGCTGGTTGTCACGGACACTTTGTGATGTATAAAGAGAAACTTGACGTGAGAATGTGCCGACCGTCCGCAAAGTCTTGTCTGGCTCTGTCACTTGGCGAATTCTAAGTGAAAAGTGCTGAAAATCACCAAACATTACAAAATAAAGTTTCCACTTCACTTACTGGCGTATGTCTGGGACGTTGTGTATGAAAAAACATATTTATATCCGCTGACACTCCATAAAAGTTTGATCATTTATGTGGCTAATGTTTCACATCTTTCACACTATTAACTGTTTCATCTGCAGGCTACTTAACCTGTTAAACATGAGGACGGGAAATGAATGATAAATCCACTTAGAAAATATTTTCAGTCATCCTCTGTATTTCCCATAGATGAAATATATACTCACTGTGCAGCAAAAAGATCGGCATTGAAAAATGTAATAGCCTATAGGCCTATTACAGTTTTCCGTGGCGATCTTTTTGTTAGTGTCTGTGAGTCAGTAGTTACTGAGGCTCAGACATCCATGGCGCACGGAAGGCGGGACGCACGGCTCCATCTTCCCAGGAACAAACGCTGTGTCGGGCGGGCAAACTCACGTGATGCGTAATTGATCCTGTGGATGATTTGTAGGCTACTAAGTGAACAAGGTGTACCCGGTGCGCCAAACACTGGGCCGTCTTGACTGTCTTGATTCTGCACATATTTCTGTTACTGTAGTCCTATTTACTATTTCATTATTTCATCCATGTGTGGCACAGCGAATCCGTGCACACTGTCACCTGCCGTGGAGACGCTGGCCTCGCTAACCTCTCCTCTGATTCGGATCTCTCTCGCGCTCTAGCCTACTAACACTTAAAATAAATGGCATTACATCGGTGGGTTCAAACTGCTTATTGTGCGTCATTTGGACTGACACTGAGATGTTGTTCTGTAACTGGTGTGGCGCTGCCACTATTCTCTTGATTTCCACTTCGACATTAGACATTGTTTTTTTAATTTCTGCCATTCACTGCCTGGTCAACATTTGCCACTCTGGGCATTTTCTTTTATTACTTATCCGAGATGACAGACCTCCAGACAGAAAAACATTTCTCGCCTCCACTTCCACGATCAGCACCTCAACCTCGGTGAAGTTTTTTTCCGTCTGCAGCGGGATAACCCGTTGTGATTGGACGAAGAATGACGTCGGGGCGCATTTATAGTAATTTCCATATTCATTTATGGGAGGAGGCAAGGCGGGGTCAGTGGCTCATTCATGTGCGCTCAATTTCACGTTGATTGTGATGTATAAAGGAAAGGTGCGCAGGACCTGGCGTACGCCCGGTTTTATACATCTGAATATTTCTGTGCGTAGGTACTTTTCAAGTTTTGGTCGTACGCCATCTTCTGGTATGAAGGCCGCGCAATCTTTTATACATGAGGCCCCAGGAGTTCTCACTGTCTCTCTCATCATCTGAAACAAGGAAATATAAACATTGTATTCTGTTTACTGCTGTACTCAGACGCAGGTACACACACATAGACACACAGACACACACACAGGCGCGCACACACACACACAGGCACGCACACGCGCGCGGTATCATATAAACTAGGCTACTCTCACTTACCCATAGACAGTATATAAAATGGACACAGCGATCCCGCTGTTTTTGACGGAGACAAGTGAAGCCTCTTACCAGTACTTTTCCGGTGATAGCCGAGCGTTACTGCGCAGCTGCAAACTGAGCTTCCCGCCGTAGATGTTACGTGACCAACGTGTCTGCAAGTTGTAAGTCTTCTGGTAGCTGTGCCAAGAGGAATCTGAATCATTCCGAATCTATCAGAGACGGAGAGCGTAGGTATATGTAAGGAGATAATATAGGAACAGGCTAATTATTGATAACTAAAATGCTAGTTAACATTAGCAATAAAACTAAACAGCTAATGTACGTCCAAACTGCCTGAGAGCTTCTCCTGTACTATACGGTAATTCCTGTACTATGCGACAGTAAGTCGCGTGGTTATGACACAATCGTTAGCCTATTTTTATAAAAACGTCTGCTACGGAGCCATAACGTGAGGTACAAGGTAATGGAGCCTTTTATACATTGTCGTGTTTCTTTAGAAATAAACAACGGTCAAATAAAGTCTTTAAACGCTTCAGATGTAAAGTTATTGGCTGTCAAAGTGACGCCAAAATGAATGGCAGTGAATGGGATGCTAACGGGGGGTGATAGCTTATTAGCATCAAAATGGCGCCATAGGAGGCTTCACTCTGAGGAGAGAAGCCTGGCCCCTTGCACTTACCAGGTAACAGTAGCCGGGCTAACGTTGGTGGCAGCTGCAGTATCACCCGACGTGGCAGCAGCTTCAGGGACAGACTTTTGAAAACACTGAAGTAGTGTTATTTAGGTCTGTTTAGTAACGTTTCATATCTCGTTACTTATAAAACTTAGTTCAAACTCTAGGTAACTAGCTAGTTGCGAGAAAAGAAAGACCGCGCAGAGAATGCAACTTGTTGTTGCTTAGTAACGTTAAGTGACCTCACGTCAGATCCAGGGCCACGGAAGCCCCCACAGTCCAAATGTCAGAGCTTCCCAACACAGACGGGGTGAATTTATGAATGAAAATGAGAACGTTCTGTCACAAACAATGTTGTTACGTATCATCGCGCTTTTGTAAGTGGGTAAGTAACGAGCCACTTTTGTAAAACGTAAGGAGTAGAAAGTACCGGTATTTGTGTTAAAAATGTAAGGAGTAAAAGTAAAAAGTCGGCACAAAAATAAATAGTAAAGTAAAGTAAAAATACCTGAAAAATCTACTTAAGTACAGTAACAAAGTATTTGTACTTTGTTACTTCCCATCTCTGCTTAAAAGACGTTTAGAGACTGAAGACACCAAGTGATGAAGTGTTTCAGGTGTAATTTTGTCCCATTCTTGCTGCAAACAAGTCTTAAGGTGGGCAACAGTACGGGGTCTTCGTTGTCGCATTTTGCGCTTCAAAATGCGCCACACATTCTCTATTGGAGAGACAGGTTGGGACTGCAGGCAGGCCAGTCAAGTACCCGTATCCTCTTCCTCCACAGCCAGGACTTTGTAATGTGTGCAGAATGTGGTTTTGCATTATCTTGTTGAAATATGCATGGACATCCCTGGAAAAGATGTCTTCTTGAAGGCAGCATATTGTGCTCCAAAATCTCTATGTTCTTTTCAGCATTAATGGTGCCATCACAGAAGTGCAAGTTACCTTTGCCAAGGGCACTGACACAACCCCATACCATGACAGACCCTGGCTTTTGGACTTGTTGCTGGTAACAGTCTGGATGATCCTTTTCTTCTTTGGTCCGGAGCACACGGCGTCCATTTCTCCCAAAAAATACCTGAAATACTAATTCATCTGACCACAGTACACGTTTCCGCTGTGTGATGGTCCATCCCAGATGCCTCTGAGCCTAGAGAAGTCGACGGCACTTCTGGACACTGTTAACATAGGGCTTCCTTTTGGCACAGTACAGTTTTAGCTGGCATTTGTGGCTGTAACTACGTATTGTGGTACTTGACTAAGGTTTGCCAAAGTAGTCCTGAGCCCATGTGGTGATATCGCTTATAGATGAATGACAATTCTTGATGCAGTGCCGCCTGAGGGATCGGAGATCACGGTTGTCCAGCTTAGGCTTGCGCCCTTGTCCTTTACGCACTGAAATTCCTCCACATTCCTTGAATCTTTTAATTATGTTATGCACTGTTGAAGGTGAAATAAGTAAATGTCTTCCTATCTTTCTTTGAGGAACATTGTTTTTAAACATTTCAATAATTTTCTCACGTATCTGTTGGCAAACTGGCTCCTAAAGGACTAGACCTTTCTTGGATGCTGCTTTTGTACCAAATCATAATTACAATCACCTGTTGACATCACCTGTTTCAAATCACATCATTATTTAACCAATTTACTAGTCCTAAATTGCTCCTGTCCCAACCTTTTTTGGAATGTGTTGCAGGTCTGAATGACAGGAACGGATGTATATTTACAAATGAAATTAAGTTGACCAGACAAATATTTTGTGTTCACATTGTCTGCAATGAAATACAAGTCAAAGTACATTTAGAAATCACTACTTTCTTTTTTTATTTGTGTTTTTCATACTGTCCCAATTTTTTCTGATTTGGGGTTGTATATGTATGTATATATGTATATATTTAAAAAAGGAGCAAAATTAAAGAATAGCTTGTTTATTGCTAAGGCCACAGCGTCAAAATTAAATGATTTATTAAAAATGTAATAACAATAACTTATAATAATAACTTATTTCACCAGTGAATTCCAGTTAAACGACAAACACAACCACTGGATGGGAAAAGGGTATTTTACAATAATTCTGAATGCAGCACGACGCTGGCGAGGCGAATTTCAAGTGAACGCAACATCTGTGTTGTTTTTCAGACAACGGCAGCTACAGACTGTTGTTGGAATCCTTTACAGTGAAATACAGACACTTTTACACTGTTAATGTGTCAGCAATTTAACCGTGTTTACTCCAGCTGATAGCTAACGGAAGTCTAAAGTTAGCTGTAGTTGAGTGTAGCGTTAACTAGCGTGACATGCGGCAATGTTTCAGTTGCCTCTAACGTCCGTTTCGGAGCATCAGAGAGAAGTGCAGGCATTTAAGTGGCACCTAAATAAGGCACCGAAATCCGCGTTGCTAATTCGGTGCGGTAGATAATGGTTGTTAAGGCACTGGTGCCGTATTAGCACCGGGTCTCGGTACCCAACCCTACTCATTAACGTTAAACCAGATACCAATGGGTCTTACTCTCGTTTCATTACGTGCTTGTTTTTTATTTTGCTCATATCTTACGACAAGATATACATTAAAATAACAATACTAATGCAGTGGAGGCGATAGCCTTGCCAAAATCCTTCACACTGAACTAACATTGGAGGCTAACAACACAATTTGCTGATCTTACGTTAGCTGACAAGCCGACATGCATGCTTTCCATTATAACTTTAACATTAAACATACTTTTTTCTCTAACGTTAGAGAAAAAATTATATTGTTGGCAGATAACAGCACTTACCTCAAAACTAATGTCAGTGATTGTGATTGGTCAAATGACTCGCGTGACGTATCCCCAAAGATGTTTTATTGTGAAACTCCCGTTTATAGGAAATTGTACCCCCCCCAAAAATAAAAACTTTTCGGATCGACACGATTCATGTGGATGACGCCGAAAAGCGACTAGTTTGCAGGTATGGCAGCCGTTCATGTGTTTTGAGGCGGTGTGAGCGTCCCGTACAGGAAACAGGAAACATCACTGCCTCTATCTCTGCCACAAGAAAGTTTTAAAACACCAAAGACAAGCACTGAACTGCCCGGGAGTTTGTGGAACAGCTGACTGTTTCCTCAGTCCCTCAGTCTCTTTTCTTTCTCTCTTTCTCCGGGAAATGAAGCTGTCTTCAAGTGCGCTCGGAAATGTCGAGATCTATACACAATGTGATGGTTTTGTTGGTCTGAACGTGCCTAGTTCCGAAGCTTCGAAGCACAAAAGATGATAATCGGGACAGCCCTATAATCCATCCAATATTTTATCAATTAAAAATATTAATCATTTAGTTTATGAAATGTCACAAAACAGTGAAAAATGTGCGTCCAAACCCAATCCTTTTGACTTGTCTGACCAACAGTCCAAAACCCCCAAAAAACATTCAGTTTATCATATTAAATCCTCACATTGGAGAAGCTGGAACAGGATAATTGTTGGCATTAATTGACTTGATAAATAATCATTTAATTGACTAAATGTGTCTGCTCCACGCTGCCTAGATTATGCATGAAATGTATAATGTACTATGGAAATACTAACAGTTTTAAACATTAAAAAACAATGGATACAGTATATGAATGTTAAAAGTGTTAAAGTGTGTGGTTTGTGTGGTTACTTCCTGGACCTATTTCTTGGCGAACAACGGCCAGACTTCCCCGGATAAGAAACACATTTCGTCTCACTTTAAGTTTCACAATAGTTAAAAATGAATAAACCGTGGAGCAGCGAGTCTTCGCAAGGAGATTTGTTTAAAGTCTGAGCTTCTTATTGCATATCTACACCGAAAGTGACAAAGACAAGCGGAGAAGAAAGAGGGAGAGGGAGATGGAGAGATAGAGGAGGAGAGAGAGAGAGAGAGAGAGAGAAGAATGTAAACCCAGCTTCACTGAAGTAGAAGTTTAGGAAAATCAGATAAGATATTTAAGTGATTGTGTACCAAAACTGTAAACTTCATGTTCGTAATTAGTTTAATTATTATCATGTATCCATATGACCCCATGAGTGTTGTTACAGAATGAAATCAGTATCCTCGGATGTTAAATGTGCTGAGATAATAAAAGTAGGCTGCTCATTGTGAAGACTGGGTGCTTTCTCAGTGTTAGATTACTGTATTGTTGAGCAGTTTGTTTAGAGGATGAAAAAAATGATGTTATGTAAAGTACATGATCATTATGGAGTCCTAAATATATTCAACTTTGTTTCCATCACCAATCAAAGTATTTTCTGGAGGTGAGTGACACTAACTAGACAAAACAAGGCAGGTAATCAAGATAAAATACATTTGTTCATAAAAAGTCTTGAAACGCTGGAATAGTCTAATCACACAGGCTGAATGTTTCAGAAGGTATTTACGCCTTCAATACTTTTTTGTTTATTTGATTATGTTAATTCATTTAATAAATAAAGCTCATCATAAAACAGTTTTAGAGTTTTTGCATATTTTTCTTAATAATATGTTAAGAGCAAACAGATTTAAAGGCCGAGTCCATCCATCATTCTTTCTTTTCTCAGTGTTAGCAAAAGCAGTCACATAGGTTACCACAGTTAGCTAATCAGTAGTCTCACATCGCAGCCCTTCCTCCATAGCGCTGCGGAGGAAGGGCTGACTAGTCCACACAGCATTCCTGGATGGGAGAAAAACGTGCTCTGGTTTATTGGCATTTCTTTAAACCAATCACAATCGTCTTGGGCGGTGGTAAGCTCCGGACAGAGCAATGGTGCCTCAGCTAAATAGCCTCGAAAAGGAACTTGTTTTGGTGGAACATGCGTACGTTTTAGTCGTGCAACAGAAAACTCAGATTGGACAGATAGTCTAGCTAGCTGTCTGGATTTACCCTGCAGAGATCTGAGGAGCAGTTAACCAGAGTCCTCACAAATCAGCCGGAGGTCAGAACGCCTACATAAAAGAAGAGGAAGGGGACGGACATCCGGCCGAAATCCGGCGGGATTTCCGTCGGCAACAAAGTAATCCTGTAGTGAAACGTTGTGGATATAGACTAGCTAATCAGTAATGTTATGAAAACGCTGCCACAAATACTCACAAGAGCACCAAATGTGGATTAATAAAATATATATGAAAAGATGATGCTGCGTGTTTGTTTTGTAAAGTGAAGTTTGGTTTATGTTTTATTGTCTCTGATGGTTTATTTGCTTTAATTGCAAGACTGATTGCAAAATGTCATCTACAGCATTGGAGCAAAATCTTTATGAAATCAAACGACCTTGATAAATAAAGAAGAGGTGTGAAAGGAAAAGATTAGAAAGCAATCTTGTTTTTTTAAGGGATATTGAGAGAAAAAGCGAGGGTGGAGAACGATGGAGAGATAAACAGAGAGCGTCTCTTCTTTCTTTCTCTATAATATGTTTTTGCTGTTTCATGGTGAAGGAGGTCACTTCGCAGGCAGAAGGCCCAGTTCTTCATCAGCGGGACAATAAAGATGCACCCCTCCCTATGTCCCTCCCCCCTTAATCTTTGTCTTCCGGCCTGGCAGGTAACACCGAGCCTGAAAGAACTTTTGTTTTGGGCGAGGTTTATAAATGGATCAAAGCCTGTTCGATCCTGCTCATCTTCTCACAACTTCTTCTACAGACGATGCTGCGCAACTCGGACGGAGCGGTGAGTCTTTCCCAAAACGACTCAGGATGTTAAGTCTGGCAGCAGTTCAGGTTTGCTGGGATATGAGCTTAGTTTTTCTTTTTAAAGCAGCACTCTGTGCTAAAAAAAAATCTGGAAAAAAGAGCAGAAAGAAAATGTCGTAAAAGGTTTTTTAAATATTATTTTATGACGACAGCTCTTTAAATAAGGACCAAATATAAGTATTTTAGCTCTTAAATTTTGTTGTCTTGATGATACAAGGTGCAGCATTCAGAGCAGTTACATGCAAATTCACATCTGTATGATGATGAAACTCCACTATTCACACTTTGCTCTTGTGTCTCCTATCCGGACATAAATGATTTAGGGCTGCAACTAACGATTATTTTCATAGTCGATTAATCTGTTGACTATTTTCTCAATTATTCGATTAGTTGTTTAGTCTATAAAATGTCAGAAAATTGTGAAAAATGTGGATCAGTGCTTCCCAAAAGCCCAATAAGATATTCAGTTTACTGTCACAGAGGAGGGAAGAAACTAGAACATATTCACATTTAAGAGGCTGGGATCAGAGAATTTTGACTTTTGACTCAAACCGACTAATCCATTATCAAAATAGTTGGCGATTAATTTAACAGTTGACAACTAATCGATTAAACGATTAATCGTTGCAGCTCTAATGTGCTTTAAAGGGACAGTTCAGATTTTTAGAAATGTTATGAGGAACTGAAGCCGTCATCTCTTCTCTCTTCAAAGCCACCAGACTCCTTTGACAAAAACAGACATTTTACCTCGCAGAACACAGGAGTTGCTAGACTGGGTAAACCAGCCCGATCTGCGGCGATTTGATTTCTCCCTGCAGCTCAGGCTGGAAACCTGTACGTTTATCTATCATGCTTCCGTTACAAATTTGCGGGAACCAATCACAAACTGGCTTATCCACCTGGCGCTCTATTAGTGGGTTTAACACGATGACGATAGAGCGACCAAGCAGCTTTTTTTTATTTTATATAAATGTCTTGCCTCTACCGCTGCCTCCATGTGTTAGTTTGATTGTGTTAGTGTCACTTTGGTGTTGGGAGTTGGGAACTAACAAATAAACTAACTGATCAAAGCAGTGACCAGCAACTCCCGTGTAGAATTAAACTTGTCAAACAAAATGGACTGTAATTTGTGATCCGGGCAGAAACGTAGATATGTGACTAAATGTAAATGATAGTGTCTCAGATCTCATCTGGATTTTATCTGTATGTGAGACACTTTAAATGCTACATCTCAGCCAGTCAGGTAGGATCATCTTACCTGCTTAAGATCCAAATCACTTTGTTTTAAAAACATTTCCAGACACAAGTGTCTGTCTGCAGTTACATGTCAGAAAGAGTATGGCAGACGTCCCGTCCGTCCCTGAGTGGCTTAGTTGTGTTTGATTTAGAGCCCGCTTGAAACGCTACACTGATCATGTTTCATTGGCCAGTTCCCGTGCCACTTGCACATTAGTGCACGTC
Organism: Gymnocephalus cernua; assembly: GCA_023631565.1. Lineage (NCBI taxonomy): Eukaryota > Metazoa > Chordata > Actinopteri > Perciformes > Percidae > Gymnocephalus > Gymnocephalus cernua. Next base: position 5,196,693 of record CM042436.1, read on the forward strand.
AGCGCACAGGTCCACTACGTGACAAACCCTATGGAGCGTACCACATGTGTGCATATTTCAACAGAGTGACAGTGCAAGTGAAGAAATAGAGACAACGAAATGGAACGAATCAGAAAAGCAAAAGAAAAGTTGTGTCCTGTTCTCTTTATTTATTTATTTGATACTGTCCAACCAGTAAAACATGTCCTGTTCCGTAGATGTGGTCCTTATTTATTTATTCATGTTGGACCAGTCCAATATGACTGTCAGTTGGATTAAACCTTAAGTTGTAAGAAAACTTGTTTTATTTATGAATCTATTTTGATGCGTTTTCCCGCAACTTTTTTAATTTTACATATGTTTAAAAATATCGAAATTAATATCTATATCGCAATATCACATTTTGTCAATATCGTGCAACCCTAGTTTGTATCGGAAACAGCTTGAAGTGATTTCACTCAACTGAAGTTTTTAATGATACGAATACAGAATGAGCACTCGACTGAATGATGTGTAAAGATTTTCTCAAGTGTAATTATCTTACCTTCGTCTTACCTCTTACCTTCGCTCCCATCATTCTCCTCTTCCTCCAGATGTTGTCGAGGCTGCTGGGGCTCCTTGTCCTCTCCTCCCTCTGCTCAGCCATGCTGCTACCAACCACCACCAACACCTCCAAGGAGGTTTCCAAAGAGGAGGACCCCAACACCCACCACTGGAACATTACCTCAGAGTTTTCTGGTTCAAGTGAGTCGTCTGAGGAGATAAGTCCCCCGTGGTTACCCGCCACACGTAACATGCCGATGCCGATGCCAATGCCGATGCCCCCCCCTGGTGGACCATGGCCACCCGGTGGCAACATGACTGATCTCCGGTCATTGGGGCCCAGTGACCCGGCGATGCCCCCGTCGCCTAATACGGCGATCTGTGACATGCTGTTGCACGCACCAGTTCCGCCGCCTCTCGACCAGATTCCTTTATTCTGCATCTGTTCGTACTGTAAGGGCACCGCGGGGCCCAAAGGAGACCACGGAGACCGGGGTCCTCCAGGTATGTAGATCAATTTAAATTACCTGTCTGGTAAAAAAAAATTTAAAAAATATTCATTGTTGTTTGACTCCTCTCTAAGAAACAACAAATAAACAAGAATGCTCTGATGCTGCAAGACAAAGATTCATGTTAGTAGAACTCATTCAGAGTGCAATGTGTAGCGAACAAAACGCACAGCCTACCGATAGGGAAGAAACCTGTGACAACAAGCTATAATATGAAATCCAAAATGTAAAGACGCTTGAGAGAAAAACATGCTCTTGAGTCTTGTATCTTTAACCTTAGGACACTAAAGAATCGACTAAAAAACGTGCATAAAAAAAAAACAGTTTAGAATTTAGATAATGTTTTAATAAAGTTAAACATGTTTTTGTTTGTAATCTCCAATAGTGTTAATGTTTGATAAAATGAAATCTGTTCACATGGGGGAATTAAAAAATGTCATGACAATAGAACCACTGGTCTCTACCGGAAAAATTGAGGACTGTAAATTAAGCAATAAAAGCACCAACAACAGAGCTGACTTTAATCTTTGATCAGGTTTACCTGGGAGTCCTGGGCCAAGAGGAATGACGGGGTTCCAGGGTCGACCAGGATTCACAGGCCATCAGGGGATAAAGGGTGAGTTACACAAAAAGCACATTCTCCATCACTCTACTGGAAATGACAACAAACACAACGCAACCTCTTGTCTTGTTGCTGCAGTTTGGGGCTGCACATCTACAGGCTAGCTTGCAATCACAACTGTCACTTTGGAGGGCACATCACTTAATAATGTCCAATACTGTGGACACAATACCACAATGAGTAATGATAGATGTTTCAGATGGATATCAGTTTCATCTTTGGGCATCCAGCCCAGAAATTGGTCCAGTGCTTGGTTAGCTTAGCTTACCTCGAAGACTGGAAGCAGGGAGGAACGGTGGCAGCAGTGTTTCCAAATGTCTCAGTTTTAGAGACTCAGAATTGCCGGAGTAGTGTGAACCTAAGGCGCAAAGATAGTAAGATATTCCTTTTTAAACCAAAATGTAGTGTAGATGTAGCCTAAATGTTCCCTGACACCAACCAAGTACCATCTGTCTCAGATCCATCTTCAAATGGATCTTTAAAATCAGCAAATGGACTGGACCTAGGAATGGTTGCTTTTCAATAAAACATTGGCTGTGTCTCAAACCGCCTACTGTCACACTTCAAACACTTAGTTTTAAAGGTATAATGGAGGATTTTCCTGAATTTTAGAAAAGAACCGCCCTCTCCACTTTTTGAAAAAATGCAATTGCGCAACACCCTACCTGCTCCTGAGAGGGAACGCCTATTAAACGTGTGCACGAGAGAGCATGCACGAGTCTAGTTCTCCTTGTGCACGCTCTGTTTACAAGTTGCTGTCGGCATGGCTCTACAAGCCACCGGTAAGTGGAAATCTATTTACGACAAGCATCTCTATAGCTAACGTTAGCATGCTACAGGCCAACAAACAAGCTATCGCCGAGAGCGGGGAGGCAGCGGTCGGAGGCTTTTATATACTGTCTATGGTCGGACGCCGTGGCCGTCTGCACGCTGACCTGTCACAGCCTTTTATATACTGTCTTGGTCACGGCACGTACGACGGCCTTACGTAAACATATCCCAGAATGATTGACAACTAGGAGGACCAATAGTTTTGATGATCCACCCGGAAAAAGAAAATCCTCCGCTATACCTTTAAGTATATAGTGTAGATAACGCAAAAAGTCAGTGCACTGAAAGTACCCGGATGACCCCCTAAAAACGGTCAAACAGTTCAGTGTGGAACAATGGACCCTACGCGCACTAAACCTGCGCCATCTTGACTACAAAGCAGAAAGGGGAGGGACCAGGGACGTCTTTAACATAAGTACTACTAACCATCAAAAGTGGGCACTACGGCAGGAAGTGTTCAGTGACCATTAGCAGTGTACTGACCGAAGTATGCGGAATGAGACACAGCCATTCATTTAGTGTGTCTTAATGTGGGTCACCTCGTGTTGCTTTTTTATTTCTATTGTAATCATTTCTGTCTTTGTTGTTACAGGTGAGAAGGGAGACATGGGGCAGATAGGGCAGACTGGCCTTCAAGGTTTCACTGGGACGAAGGGCGAGCAAGGCTTCAAAGGTTTGTTATGATCACTCTGCATTAAAAGCTCACTCTATGTAGAGGGTTATTAGTGTTACATTAACACCACTATCACCAAGACAACATCATCTGTCACGGTTTCATAAGTAAAAGTTTTATGATCTGACATTGTCTAGTTAAGGTTTGGTTGGGTTTAGGCACATACTGTACATGACGTTGAGGAAAGATTGTGGCTTGAGTTAAGACTTTGTTAACGTTTGGGGAGATTCATGGTCATCATGGCTACAATGATAACTACTTCTTTAAGCTTAAGGGGATAATCATCGTCATGGTTAAAAGAAACCAATGTTGACTGTTGGAAACGGGAAGAGAACGTCTTGTCGGCTCATCCAAGACTCATAATCATAATTTGAACGACCACAAGAAAGCTTCGACACTTCAATGTAAACATATTTTTTATGTCGAAATGTAATGCAAATATTGTGTGTCTCCAGGAGAAAAAGGGGACCAAGGATTGGATGGCCCCCCAGGCGCACAAGGCCCCCAGGGAGAAACAGGCACATGCCCTGCCACCTGCCTGAGTGTCCAGGGTCCACCAGGTCTACAAGGCGTACCTGGACCAGCTGGAGCCCGGGGCCTGCCTGGGGTCCAGGGACCTATGGGACTCAAAGGTCTTATGGGCGATAAGGGTGACATGGGTATACCGGGAGAACCCGGGAAGAACGGCACGAAGGGTGATCAAGGTGAGAAAGGGCTGTGTATGTGCAAAGATGGGATGAACGGTACTAATGGGAGTCCAGGAGTAAGCGGGATAAAAGGGGACAAAGGTGACACTGGTGCAATGGGTGTACAGGGCCCTATTGGACCAAAAGGCAACGAAGGCCACATGGGGATCATGGGGCCACCTGGGCCCTGCTCCCCGGCCATCCAATCTGCATTCTCTGCAGCTATCAACCAGTCGTTTCCTGCTCCAAACTGGCCTATTCCTTTCCCTATCATCATTACCAACCAGCAGGGGCACTATAACTCAATCATGGGCATATACATGGCCCCCATCAACGGCACCTACGTTTTCACCTTTAACCTGGCAGTTGCTACAAAGCCCCTTACGGTGGGCCTGTTCGTTAACTTCAACCCTGTAGTCAGAAACACAGAAGTATATAGCCGCTCCAGTACCAGCCAGACTATCGTCCTGAACCTCAAATCATTTGACCGGGTGTGGCTGCAGGTGAAGAACGACCTCACCAACGGCATTTACACCGACGGTGATAGCAGCAGTACGTTCTCCGGGTATCTACTGCACCCTGACTCCTGTGAATTGCCCTTTGGCCGATCGTTCATGCCCGAGCCCGAGCATCATTATGAACCAGGTGACTTCACCTGGGAAGAGCCTTCAACCACCACTACCCCTCCACATTAGGCTCTAGTCAGTCAGTCGCACAGTTATAGACGAAGAATCCACACACACCCAATCAAACACTCTGTGTATTTATAACCGCAAGTTTTAAAGGAGGGGTATTCCGTCACACAGAACATTTCGATGATATATTAAACCTTGACTCTCTTTCATTTGTGGACTGCATCGTTCTAGACATGGTCGTTGGTGGTTGAGTGTGGTAGAAGATAAAAGGCGTGCTTAGCAAAAACGACAATAAGAGTGCTGTTATTACACTGCACTGTTTTGGGTGAAATAATTTAACAATAATTGGATGGATGTCCATGAAATATGGTTCAGACATTCATGTTCCTGTCAGGATTAATCATAATAACTTTGGCCATCATCAGGTCAGATTTGTTTTTGTGTGCAGTGTGTTAAAAAACTTACAACAGCCTGTCATATTGGAGTTCTGGAAACCAAACAACATCATAGAGAAACTATAAGATATTTAACGAAATTAAGAAGAAATGTGATACAGGAAAATACCCCCCCTTTAAATGTTGAGATAAATTTACTCTTTTGATTCAGCATTTACTGAAATATGAAAATGCATGTAGCCTTACATGTGCCAGCTCGACAAATGCATTTAATCATGAACTTACTTTAATAAATGGCCAGACCGCTGAGCTGGTCGCAGACTTTTTCAGTCACCTGTAGTGGTTTTTACCTGCTCAAATGCTAAATGTTTTAAAGCACTTTGCATCTTCAGAGTACATGTATTTTTAAGTAAGAGTTCAGCTTGCTGCAGGTTAGTTTTAGAGCCTTTATAAATTTCACCTTTCCAAATGTTTATGATGCATGAAGTTTGATGCCTGAGAAAGAAATTAATTATATTAAATTGCAAGCAAAGGGGCTGCTTCGATCACAAGTCCTCCGACATTTTATTTTAGTCATTTTATTTCAGACAAAAGCCGAGTTTGAGAAAGAGTCAAAATCAACCTTGTTTAAAGTTTGAGGTGTATTGTCGACAGTTTTACAGATGTAAACAATTTACAATGCTGGTTTATCGTGAAAATGCTTTTTTGGAACAAGTGGACTTATTTTACATGCATCATATCTAAAAAAAAAAAAAAAAAAATTAAAAACAATCAAAATGCCTGAATTTTCATGACTAAACTAAAAATTTATAAAAACTATTTGTGGTGAATTAAAAAAACGTTAAAACAAAGCTGAGATCACAGGCAGCATAGTACACCTTTAGGAGGATTTCTTGATATGTGATTGGGCGATAGAGCCAGTGATCAGACTCTGCAGAAAGGAGGCATAACGGGGATGAAAAATCCTCTTCAACCCTCGCTTAAGTGTTTTCAGCGACTGTGTCATTGTGTGATGCAAGCTGTGATCTGTGCAATGTGGTTTTGTCTGAAATTAAAAGTTAACTTTCTCCTGAGGATATGTGTTTGGCTGTTTCTTCAGCGGTTTCTTTTTTTGTGCATAAACTAATCAGCATATTAGGTCCAAAAATTCTTAAATTGAGATAAAGCTCAGTTTAAGTTTGGTTATACTCAGTATTTTGACCAGACAAAACCAACAGTGAATGCATCTACAAATGTGTGGATAAAACTTAAGAGGAGAAGCCTTTTGGGTGCAGAGAAAAGGTCTTGAATGTTTTATTTCAACTCGTGAAAAATGCAATCTAAAACAAAACTGTGTTTATGTCTTTGTTTAGTGTAATTGTGTTTTTAAAGATTTACATCTTCAGTAGGAACCAATGGGCTTGGATATGAGAGTCACACACATGAAGTAAGAAAGTATTTAGAGACGGAGTAACATGGTTGACAAAAATAATTCTATAAACATCAGAATTGTGTTCTATAAATCTACATTTTTATAACAAAGAAACATCAATAGAGCAGTTGTAAAAATGAACCTCTGTACGCTGAAGGGATGGTTCAGATGTTTTGAAGTGTGGTTGTATGATCTACTTCTCCAGTGTGTTAGCTAGAGTAGACGTCAGTTGGCGCGTCCCCAGTTTTAGACCTCGCAGAACACAGGAGTTGTTGCTCTACCGCTGCCTCCGTCGGCTAGTCTGTTTGTATTATTGTGTGACTTTGGTGTTTTAAAGGTTTTGGAAGAAACAAAACTAACAATCTAACTGACTATGAATACAACCACGCTTCCAAAATATCCAAACTATCGCTTAAGGGGACCCCCACATGGAGCCACCAAAAACAAAAGAGACAATAATGTGAGAATGGATCAATCAGCTTTTATGTCCAAACTGCACAGCTGCACACAGCATCACACCTCCTATAACTGCCGAGTACAGTTTGTTTTTACATACATGTTGCTAAAGTAAATCTGAACTCAGCAGCAGCACTTTTACAGTCTGATCACTTCCACCAGAGCCGAGCCAAAAGGAAACTCGGTGTCTGAATGGTGACACATTTTTTTAATTGTTCTCTGATTGTAAAAAAACGAACATATAACTAGTGATGTTGTCTCAAAAAGCTTTAGATCTAAAAATACAGTTAAAAGTCCTATTCTTACAAATTACTTTACAAGGATTCATCTATTCAAGACCATATCGGTGGTTTTGCATGTTTGCTAAAAGAAATATGCTAATCTTTGAATGAGATTTAGCTACAGTATTAAACTGATTTTAATTAGCTTCCAGCCTCAATATTATTATCCAAGACACATTCAGACAACGATGTCTGCATGTTAAGTCAGCGCGTTTATATTTATATATTTTATAATATTACATTATACTTATATTAGACACCACTCCTATGGGATGATAATGTTGCTCTGTGTCTGCTGGATATGGAAATAAGTAGCTGTCTGCTAACATGTAAGCTTTTGCAGGCATGTTCCTTTAATTAAGTCTAAAGCTTTTTTTAGCACAAACTGAGAGGCGACTTAAACTTCCAGTGGTATTAGTTTCAATCGTCGTCACTCTGGCCGACTCTCAGTCTTTCTCCTTTATTTCTCTTTGGGCTCCATGTCTTCACCGCCTGACACGTTTCCATCTTCGTCCTCGTCATCGATCATCCCCTTCAGGTCGGAGCGTTTGAACTCCTCGAACTCCAGCTCGTCCTCCGTCTCACTACAGACAACACAGACGGACGACAGCAGTGTTGGAGAAGAACTGCTAGCATTTACTGTCAGACGCACAATAGATTTATCACACGTAAAGCTGAAAACAGCCCTTTAAGATGGCAAACTGAAGCTGTTATCTCTGCTATCTTTAAAGCCACCAGACTCCTTTGACAAAAACAGTAATTTTACCTTGCAGAACACGGGAGTTACTGCTCTACCGCTGCCTCCATGAGTTAGTTGGATTAACTTCAGTGAACCAAAGTCACACAATAACACAAACTAACTGATCAAGGCAGCGCTAGACCAGCACCTCCAGCGAAACCTCTGATTTTGTAGCCTAGTTGGAACATTGAGTGGAGTGACTTCACGTAACGCCTTGTGTATTTACACCCAACTTTAACCTGAGTTGACACAGAACAACTGAAAACATGTGCGGGTGTCAACTAGTCTGTCTATCACCAGACCAAGCTCAATAGATTTAAGACCATTAGTCTGGGGAGTCTGCTCTGTATTTTCTCTGCACAAGAGGCGTGATCAACGGGCATAGTTCAAATGACTCTGTACGCAATTGGATAGTCCTTCAACCAATCAGATCAACGATCCTGGTGACGTAACAGCGACAGCGGCATCAACAGGTAGCTGCGCTTCAACGTTAGTACAGCCATGAAAGCAGCAAACAAACGAACAGGATCAACGGAAATAGATCCTACCTGACCTAAAAAACGGCATGTTTCTAACAGTTGCGTGACCAGAGACGTAACAAACCCCTGGTAAATATTGGAGATGTATTTGACAGATGGAAACAGCTGAGAGCCCAAAAGGACGCTGTTTCATCCTGAACAGGTAAGCATTAGCTTAATTTTATGTAATTTCAACATTTGTGTACTCGCATTGAATTATATAGCTCGAGATTTGAGTTGGTTACTCTCAAAAACAATTGAGACACAGCCAATAAAGTGATCCCGGTCCTGGCTAACGTCGCCATGCTAACCCTACTAACTGCTAATGTTACCGGAGGACCAGGCAAGCGGGCCACGGCTGTTTACACCGTGTAGCCTGTTCAGCGGCCGTAGCCGACAACGGTGAGTTATTTTAAAGGCAAGAGAGGGAGGCTGTAAATCAGGAAGAGAGGACTGTGAGTTTGCAGTGTGTTTAACAATTGTTGATGTAATTATAAGCCAATAAAGTGTGTTCAGTCAGGTGCTGAGGATGACAAGGTAGTGTAATTTTTAGCGGTTCTCACAGTAATTCTAAGCCAAAGAAGTGTGCCTGTCCTTCGGGTGGAGAGGACGGCGAGGTTGTTGTGTTTTTAGTGGTTCCTACCGTAATTTTAAGCCGAAAAGGTGTGGGTACAGAGCACCGCATGAGCATGGGCTTCAATATAGACTGTCAATATAACCAGCATCTAACGTTAGCTACTTCGCTGTGCTGTAAAGTAATGTCTGACTCTGTGAGACAAGCGTCTAGCAACATTGTTGTGGATGCTGTGGTCTCAGCCTGGCAACCTCTGTGAACTTGGAGTCTGGGGAGGAGGGGCGGGGGAGACGACTCTCTCCAGTATTTTGAATTTGTACTGCAGCAACAATGTTAAACACTAGCTGTCAGTATTATCCTACATATTGCACATTTAATTAAAACTGATAAAATATAAAGTAGAAAAAAAGGAGCATGAAGACACAGAAAAGCAAAAACATCAACAGAGGGAAGGTGACACTGCTGATGAAGACAGAGATATAATAAGGAGCTGATAGAGGGATAAAGGCCTAAGAAAATAAGAGCTGATGAAATGATAAAGCATGATCTTGTCTGTGGATGAATGTGGACAAACAGAGGACATTTACAAGAAAGCGTCACAATAAACAACAATGTCTTCAGGCACGACTAGACAAACAGTCCTGTTTGTGTATTAATTAATTACAATTGGGAATGATTCTTCTGTGAGAGTCAAACAAGACTAAAACTAATTAAAAGTAATACAAATTTGCTTTGATTTGAAAAGCATCTTACTTCTCCTTCACTGTTGGCAGCAATAAAGAAAGGAAAGACAGGAAAGACCAGAGGGTTTAGTTGCTCCATTTTCATTCACCTGACAACGGAAATCATATTTAAACACATTTCTATATGTGATGTGGTAGATTGCAGGGAGAGGTGAGGGAGTGGTAATTGAAGGAAGGTATCTTGTGAACCGTTGGCTCGACCCCCGAGCATTACTATATGGACTTCCTGCCCCAACAAGGAGAGGGTGGGATTAATTGAGTGATTAGGTTTGGAGGGAAAAGGGAAGCAGGCGGTTTAACTGGGAACAAAGAGAACCAGGGGAGGAGAGAGAAGGGCCTGAGTGAGACAGAGTGGTGGAAAGTAGTGAGAGTAATACTGAACAAAACTGACTAACTGCTGTGACCTGGACTGGCTGACTACCCCCCTGTGTACCGAAGTGTTTTGGATGAGGACCCGCTTGTGGATTACCTGTGGATAGAAGACGATGAGAACGGATTGTGGACGGTGAAGTAGTGTTGAAAATCCCCTCCTACGCTGTAAATGACCCTTAATAAACTTCCCAACTGTGTTCAACTGTACTCCTGGTGCCGGCTTTTGTTATTGAACTGGTGACGTGGAAACCCCACACCCCTGGGCTTGCCACAATGAATAAATACATCCGTTATAAACTAAATGTAGATGCTACATGTAGTCAACAGAAGAACCAACAGAAGTGTTCATCTGCCGTAACACACAGAATGCAATGCGTGTCTGTCTTACCTGCATCAGGTTTAGGATGCATCAGTTTGAAGGGAACTTCCAGACCGACCTCACTGCAACACAAACCAAAACCAACGTTTCTTATCGTGAACATGTTAATTAAAGATTTCACAATCATGTCAACAGTGTTCAACAAAGAGTGCGTTGATAATTATGTGCTACTGTGAAAAAATGAATATTGAAAGCTTTAAAATCATATTTTACTTTCATGATATTAAACAAAAGACAAACAAATCAATACTTTAGATTTCTGATTGTAACTTGCAAGACAACTCAAGATTTCTCTCTATATGGTGCAACAATTAATGACCATTCATTTGTTTCAGATATGCATGCTGTCATTTTGATCACTTTCTACAATTCTACAGAAGAGAACAAGTAGACATGAACTCACCTTGATCCCATTATCCTTTGAGCCGCAGCAAATAGGGGGGGGGGAAAAACTGAATTATATTTCCATTTTAACACAAACATTTAAAAGATGGAAACAGTCAGGAGGCGCTAAGTTCAAAGTCAACCCAAAATAAGCAACGTTTACACAAGAGGAAGTTAATAAAGAATGTTAATTAAACCTGCAATTAATGATTTTTACGTCAACTTGTTTGCAGCAGAAACAAGTTGTTGGACATATCATTACAAAACCAACTCCTGAGGGAAATATTTTATACATTATTACATTACATGTCATTTAGCTTGCGCTTTTATCACAAAGCGACTTACAATTGCTACATATGTCAGGTTGCACGCCTCTGGAGCAACTAGGGGTTAACTCTCCTGTTGTCCTCAGATCAAATTTGACCAATTTTCAAAAAGTTTCTATATCAGAAATTTGGGTTTCTTTAAACCAAATTGTCAAAAAAATAAAATAAACGCTCTTCACAAGTGAAATAAATGATCAGTGCACTACTTTCATTGAATATGGGTGTTTTATTCAATTTATAGCAATTTAAAGACATTTTTTTTTATAAAAGAACGCTGAAAAAAGTGACAAAAATGTCAGGAAAAACAACAACAAAAACATTGGAAAATGTGACCAGAACTTTGGGCAAAGCTTCAAAAATGTTGGGAAAAGAAGCGACAAAAGTGTTGTTCACCAGCTAGTCTCTAACTGTGTCTGTTTGCTGCTGAGCAGGAAGTGTACAGTTTCTTTTCATCCATTCATCTAGAAAATAATTGTTAGTTGCAGCCGTACACTTGAATTCCACTTAATCAGTCTGGTGTACACAAGCCATTCATCTCACCACTGTCACTTTATTACCTCATTGATCATTGACTCCAAATTCTATTCTATTTTAGTTCATGTACCACTTAATATTTTTTTGTTACTTTCTATACTTATCTAGATTTATATCTGTGGTTTTAAATGTGCTGCTGCAACACCCAAATTACCCCACTGAGAATCAAAAAAGGTGTGTCTTATCTTTACTGGGACACACCTTACACACACACACACACACACACACACACACACACACACGTACCCTCCGATGATGAGCTTCACCATGACTCTGTATGAAACCATGATCCCCATAACCTCCTTCAGAACACCTTCCTTGATACTGAAAGAGAAGAAAAACATGATTTATATAAATAAATAAAAGACACATTAATCTGCCGCGATGACTGAGCTGTCCTTGAGATCCGTGATTGATCCATCCGTCCATTCATCCACTAGATCCATCTAAGGTTTGTGTTTGCTCACATGCTCGATGATGCCAGGTTGGTGTCTTCATGCTTCAGTTTGCCGTCCAGAGCGATGCCCTTCCTCTCACGGTTGTTGGCCAGCAGAGGCAACAGCTTGTAGACTTTCTGCAGAGTCGCTCCGGGAGACACCGAATCCCTGAGACACAAAGACACAGATACATATTAAACTTTAAGAAAACACACAGAGTACAGCAAACCAAGAGGTATACCAACACACAATGATAACTTCCTGGATCACTTTGAGCTTTTAAAACTCAGTCCACAGTTGAATTTAGTGAGACGTGAGAAAGATTTAGGGAAGCTAAATCAGAAATGTTGCTTCAAAATTTGATGAAAAGCAACACAAATGTTATCCTGCATAATTTTCCTTCTGGCGGTAGAGACTTTGTCGATGGAGTTTGGAGTTCATACAACCAGAAAACTATCATGGAAATAAATATTGAAAAAAAAAAAAAAAAAAAAGCTGTAATTTCTACATGACGTGACTGGGCTGTAAAAGGGATGCTCCTTTTTTCTTTTTTTTTATAAACAAATGAATAAACTGTGATAATAAAAAACTTTCTTTGTAATGTCTGTTAAATGTAGTGTGAGCTGTGCATTACCCGAGTTCCTCGATGGCCACAGATTTGACGTAGCTGTCATTGGAGTACAACACCACATTGGAGACCTGATCCACTGAGGAGGACAAGAACAAACATGACTCAGCAGATACATTTACACTTGTTCATGCAACAAAAGGTAAAACTAAGAGTGAGATGAAGCAGGGACCCCCTACTACATATATTGTATAAAATGAAGTTACATATTAAAACGGCCTACAATAACTTGTAGGGCTGAATTTATACTTTATACATACCTTTTTATTTGCATAGAATACTAAGCTTTTCTAATAATTGTTGGCATGATTTTATATGTTAAAACATACCTGTGGCACAGTAGATTAACTTGGATGTGGATGGCGACTACCTTACCTATAAGCCAGTAGGCCTGTCCTCAGTGGGGATTTATATTTGTTAAAATATATTATATTTGATTAAAATATTTTCAAATATTAACAATAACTTGGAGCCCCCCCTGCATTGACTCTGAGGACCCCCTGTTGAAGAACCCTGCTCTACAGGCTTCATAACACTCTAATACATCTCCATATTACAGTGTGTGTCTGAACGTCCCTCCTGTTATACTGAATATAATATGAGCAGCCATGTTTACCGGAGACGATGATGTTCTTGATGTGTTTGCTGGAGTTGTTTGTGACGCTGACATTCACTATGAGGACCTCACCGTGGTAGTAAATCTGGATACGGGGACGCAAGGTTAGACAACGTAAACAACTATTATCACATTATCTTTTCACACTACTTACACAGGGTATATGCAGGAATCCTTAAGTTAAATTTAAACCTTAAAACCCTTTTTTTAGACCCCTTTTCAAACTATTGAAGTTGAAGGTTGGATGCAGTATTTGGCAGAAGTGTTTTTTTTTACCAGCTGTGAAATGCAGGCTCTCTTGTCTCAGTCCAGCAGTGTCAAATAAAATTAACACTGACAGGCCAAATATAATCTACTGTTGAAACAAACTGACAATCTCTAGAGATGAAGTTATGGTTTAAGGGTTAAATAACAGTGGATGTAAATCTTTGCAGCCATAGAATCATCTCTCCCACATGGACTTTAAACGTTCATAAACTATAGACTTCAGATCACTTATTGTCATTGATGAACCCCACAAAGAACATGACATTGTTCGTAAACAGAACGTGGGCGTAGAAATCATCACGTCTGGTAGTTATAGTCGCAGTTATGTGACTATTTAATACTTTTTAACAGTCTTCATGTTTGCTGAATTGATTTATCAACTTTTGATATTTTCTACGTCCCAGCAGAAACCTTGTTACAGTCGGGTTATTTCCCCGTATTACAAATTACAAAAGTTTTACATCTAGTTAACGAGCTGATCATAATCCGCCTTAAACTGGAGACACAGAAATATAAAAAATAAAAAACATCTTCAGTTATAAAACAAACTTATAACTCATAACTTGTGTTTATCAAAGAATATAAAAGGCAGCTCTTCTCATGATTATACAGTTGGGTTTGAATCACATCAATATTGCCGTATTCTATCAAAACTTTCATTTTGATTTTGTCTATTTTGGAGCCAGTCCTTGCTGTCTGGCTCCCGTCTAAGAATACTTAGACTCTACTCCATCTGTAAGGAGTAACAGGTACAAGTACTCCTTTATACCTGCAGCCATTTCCTTCTTGAATAGGGGTCAGGGGAGTAGTCTTCTTTGATCCTCTTTCTTTTCTTTCTTTCTTTACTCCTTGGTTGGTTATATATTCTAGTCTGTTGACTATGTGTTGAGGATGTCAGAAATGTTGGTAAAAGGGGTTGGTGATGTAATGTAATGGATGCTGATTAGGGCTGGGCAATTTTATCAATTCTGAGATATAAATCGATATTTTTTTCCCCAAGAAAGTATCGATTTTTAAGCCGCGAGTATCGATACATAAGTCACATTCAAATACCCCGTGTTTGCTGATATTTACCCCCGTTCGCGTTGCAGGAAGAGCGATTTGGTCAGCCAACCGCAAGTGTCGCTGTAGAGCGAGCAAGTTACCCTTACTACCTCTTCCTGTTTACAGTCAGGTCAAACTGTCTATGGTTCAAAATACTGCACGTGTACCATCTGGATACTCTCAGCACAGATCGAGTACTGACAGATACATTGGTACAGATCGGAGAATATGCAGGGAACGTTATTACAGACGGACTAGACACACTACGTGAGATCACACAGAGACCAGAATCTCAACCAGCGGTGTCGCTCGACGCTGCTAGCCGGCTAGGGGAAGCTAACGCTAGCTGGCCACCTGTCCCACCAATCCTGCTTCCAAGTGTCCAACAACAAACTGGACTAGCTACATCCAACTTAAACGAAAGTCCCAACGCGAGTTCAGAGACTGCTGTGTTTTGTCTTTGTGGAAACATGGCTGAACAACAGCGTACCGGACTGTCTGCCTGCTAGCCCTCCGAGCTAGAGATGCTCTGTCGCCGGTGGGCTGTGTTAACGTTCTCTTAATACATCCATGGTGTTAACACGGACTGGTGCAGAAATTAGGTGATTTGTATCCAACTAACTGCTGGTAGTTTGACTGTTAAATGCTGACCATTCCACATTCCACGCTAATTCACGGCCATGGTTTATTTTTCTTTTCTGCTGACTAGACTGGCTACCTCACATACTTGTAGGCCTACAGACCTTAAACTACTCGGTTTGAATCTTCTTCTTAGTGACTTGAATTGGATGTTTTGGAGAAGCCGTGGTACTATGTTTACTTACCTGGTGGCTAGACTGGCTACCTCATATGTTCAGCGTCAAGCTAAAAAAGCTGTCCAAGAAACGGTTCAGAACAGGCCACTTGCTGCACTTTTTAACTCTCCATTGTTAATTGTAACACTGCACTTTATTTGCTTTTCTAAGGCTTGTAAGCAACAGTTTGCACTGTTTCAATAAATGGAAATAATTTTCTCAACACATCTTTGATTCATTTTTTCCAGCATTTGCAAGCTGTAGACTCTGGTAAGAGACATATATTGTGTAATTGATGTTTTTAGTTTTCAGTTCAATTAATTAAATCCAAGTAAATGGAACACTCACAAGATGTCACCAAAATCACTCTGTCCCCTTTAAATCTTTCAGAAAATGATGTAAGTGTATCGAATTATATCGAATCGTATCGTTGGCTGAATATCGTGACATATATCGTATCGTGAGCTGAAAATATCGTGTCGTATCGTGAGATTTGTGTATCGCTACAGCCCTAATGCTGATGTTGTTGTTGACGATGGTCATTGTTGATTATAATGTGTCAACTTTGTAGGCTCATATGCACTTTTTCCTACCCTATGTATGTCACTTTGACACTGCATTTGACATGCACCTTGTACTGGTATTTATTTGTCCTCGTACTTTTGCGGTTGTGTTCCAGTTGGACTGTGTTTAGAACTTGTATGTATTTATGTGTCTTGTATGTGTTTATACTTGCTGCACACATTACGGCCCTTCTGGGACACAAATAAAGTTGAAGTGACGAGTTGTACGAGCATAATGTGCACTGAAATTGTTCCTGACTGAGGGCCTGAAAGAGCTTTTTTTGAGCTAAAGATAATGGTGAAGAACCCCCACCTCTTTGTCCAGACTGGCCTTGAGGTGCAGCTGTTTATCCGACATGACAAAGTCCTTTGGGGTTTCAACAGAGGGCTGCGCTCCCTCGCTCTCTGGAGCATATTGGACCTTCCTGATCAACAGCTTCACTGTGCTCCTGTTGGTAAAACCAGAGAAAAATATGTAGAAATAATAAAAATGTACAAAGTCTAGGTCAGACTTAGTTTCGGTGGATTTATGAGGACTATGGTTAACTGCTCCTCAGATCTCTGCAGGGTAAATCCAGACAGCTAGCTAGACTATCTGTCCAATCTGAGTTTTCTGTTGCACGACTAAAACTACTTTTGAACGTACACGTTCCACCAAAACAAGTTCCTTCCTAAGACTATCTTACAGAGGCATCGCGGCTCCGTCCGGAGCTTAGCACCGCCCAAGATGATTGTGATTGGTTTAAAGAAATGCCAAAACAGAGCACGTTTCACTCCCATCCAGGAATGCTGTGTGGACTAGCCAGACCTTCCTCCTCTGCAGCTTTGTGTAGGAAGGTCTGGCTATAAGAGACTATAAATACATTGGCCTGGAGGGGCCTTGCAGTACTTTTTGTTTAAATATACTGTGGATGATACACACTTTAAGTTGTGTGACTTCCATATTCTTGCAGTCAGGACGGATCAGCTGAGACTCACCGTTTGCGTATCTTAGCGTCCTGGCTCTCAGCGCTGAACGCTTTGATCTCAAACTCCACGGCACATTGCTGCAGAAGTAGAAAGAAAGTGTTGTCACCATCCTGTGATGGGTTCACTTCATCAGAACCGATTTGAATTTCCAGTCGAGGATCTTACCTTGCCGACATCATTGGCCGCTGGCTGGAGAGCCACTGAGCAAGGCAGGTTGTCAGGAAACTGGGAAGACACAATGTCAATCAATCTTTACTTACAGAAGGCCTTTTGTGCAAAAACATGCAATGAAATGCACTTTAACTTAAAAATTAGATCAAATACAGTTCAAGTTAAACAGTTTAGGGCTGCAACTAACGATTATTTTCTTTGTTGATTAATCTGTTTGGTTTCTAAAATGTCAGAAAATGGTGAAAAATGTGGATCAGTGTTTCCCAGAAAGCCCAAGATGATGTCCTCAAATGTCTTGTTTTGTTCACAACTCAAAGATATTCAGTTTACTGTCACACAGGAGAGAAGAAACTAGAACATATTCACATTTAACAATCTGACATTAGAGAAGTTTAATGACTCAAACCTATTAACCAGTTAACAAAATAGTTGGAGATTAATGTAATAGTTGACAACTAATCGATTGATCTTTGCAGCTCTAATAAAAAGCATGAAATAACTGAGAAAAGTCTTAAGGCAAGGCATCTTTATTTGTACAGCACATTTAGGCTTTTAACTATTATTTCTAGGGATGGGGCCGATCCGATCCAGTATCGGTATCGGGACCGATACCAGCGTTAATTCAGGTATCGGATTTTCCCGATCCAACCTGCGGAGATTTCCGATACCACGAGCCATGTCTGCACTTTAACGTTGTCTGCTGAAATGGATCCAAAAGTGATTCCTGCTGGCTGGTCTGCTGGTTGGCTGCAAACTGTGGAAAAGATTTCCTGAACGGAGGCGCGGCTCAATGAGACACAGAGTTATGAGACACGCCCCCGCTCAGGAAGTCCATTCCGCAGTTTGCAGCCAGCTAGCAGGATAGTAGCATGAGCAGCATTGTGGCTAGCTCGATGCTATCCTGTGTGTCCGCTGTTTGGAAATACTTCACAGTGGAAACACCGCAGAGCAAGACGGCAACATGCAAAAACAAAGCAGGACTTTCACAACCGTCTGTCTGCCGGTGTTGTCGCCGGCTTTTGGCGTTTCATTTCCCCTTTGTTGCGTCCACCAGAGACCCCGGATCGTACGTGTCCCCGCGGCCGCTGTTTCAGCCGTGAAAACAGAGGTGTGTGTGTGTGTGTGTGTGTGTGTGTGTGTAAGATGTTTACAGTTATTGCACTTTTCTTATATTTCAAATATTTTACATTTTAAAACCTTGATTTGTTGATGCTACAAGAGCCAGTGTGCTTGATTTGCGCTGTTCACACACTGTTTTATTGATAGTGTGTGTGTGTGTGTGTGTGTGTGTGTGTGTGTGTGTGTGTGTGTGTGTGTGTGTGTGTGTGTGTGTGTGTGTGTGTGTGTGTGTGTGTGTGTGTGTGTGAGTGAGTGTGAGAGAGAGATTTTTACACTTGCACTTTTCTTATATTTCAAGACTCAAGTATTTGACATTTTGGGAATGTAATAAATATTGACATGACAATCAACCCTTACAGTTGCATATCTGTTTTCAGAATGAGATTTTTCCTGTTTTTCTGACTTCCTTTTCTGACCTTATACTTACCTCAAGTTGCCTTTTGGGACATACATGCATACGTACGTCCATATCATACTTGCCCATTGAGAGGAGTTTATTTCAGCGTCATATAAAATCAACAATAATGATAATAATAATATTAAAGCAAACAGCTCTGGTATCGGAATAGTATCGGTATCGGCCGATATCCAAATTCAGGTATCGGGATGGGATCGGAAGTGAAAAAATGTGGATCGGTGCATCCCTAATTATTTCATAATCGTCTAATCACATTTTTTTACGTTACATTTTTCTTAAGAAGTGTGACTGTTGATGTTTTATAATAATAAAAAAGAGGCGTGTTTACTTCATAGGCTGTGTAATTGTGTTATTATATTATATTGGTCACAACCAAAAGATGTATCCTTGGATTCATTCAAAACTTTACTCGTTTGACAAAGTAATACATTAATTTGCCTGAAAGAGATAGTTATATTGTTAATGGCAACTATTTATATACAGTAAAATTTGGAATTGATACAGCTCAATTTCATCACGTTACCAGGTTTCCTCCTCCTGTTATAAAAGCAGCTTCATGCAGCCTGCGACTCTCTAATCAGTCATCACATCTCACCTCGAAGAAGAACGGGTAGGCGTTGTGTCCCAGCTTGTGCAGCAGCTTGGCCTGCATCCTGGTGTGGATTCCCTTCTCGAGATCCTGCAGAGGCGGGTACACCTGGCGGGTGGCCACATACAGCTCCCTGCGGAAGGCGATTCCCATCACGTCCATGTCGTCTCTGCCGTACCGGAAGGTGCAGGACAGGGTGACGAACGCTGGAGGCAGAGTAGAGACACTGTCACTGTGATGAATGGCTGACAACAAATATTCTAAATTCAAATATATATTCAATTAGTAAAATATATATTCAAATATCATAAGAGAGTTCAAAAACAGCAATGCTGAAAAACTAGTCCATGCATTCGTTTCTTCCAGGCTGGACTATTGTAATTCCTTATTATCAGGAAGCTCAAACACGTCACTTAAGACTCTCCAGCTGATCCAGAATGCTGCAGCTCGTGTTCTGACAAGAACTAAGAAAAGAGATAATATCACTCCCGTATTAGCTTCTCTGCATTGGCTCCCTGTAAAATCCAGGATTGAATTTAAAATCCTCCTCCTGACCTACAAAGCTCTAAATGGTCAAGCACCATCATATCTTGAAGAGCTCATAGTACCTTACTGTCCCACTAGAGCACTGCGCTCCCAGAATGCCGAGTTACTTGTGGTTCCTAGAGTCTGTAAAAGTAGAATGGGAGCCAGAGCCTTTAGCTATCAGGCTCCACTCCTGTGGAACCAGCTCTGGGTCCGGGAGGCAGATACTGTCACCACATTTAAGAGTAAACTTAAGACTCTCCTCTTTGATAAAGCTTATAGTTAGGGAGTGAGGAGTTGCAGCATCTGCCTAGCCCGGCCCACCTGCTTCTCTCTAACCTAGCTCTGGGGAGCTTGCTTGCCATGTTGACGTGGTTCTGCTGAAATTCCCTGCTATGCCGTGCTGCTCCCTGCGCTACTACAACCACTTTTTCTAACCACTGTTTATTAACTATACTGTGATGCACCCCAACGGCACGTCAGTCAAGAGCCTGGGTCTGTCCGAGGTTTCTTCCTAAAAGGGAGTTTTTCCTTGCCACTGTTGCACTAGTGCTTGCTCTTGGGGGGATTTGTTGTTGTTTTTTTTGTAAATTATAGAGTGTGGTCTAGACCTACTCTATCTGTAAAGTGTCTTGAGATAACTCATGTTATGATTTGATACTATAAATAAAATTGAATTGAATTGAAAAATGGCACTACAGCGGCTATCTGAGTCGTGCGATCGTACGTGGGCTGCTTCAAACATTTAGCCTGAGCCCAGCCGGTCGTGAAGAGGAAAGCAAGCGAGAGGGCGTGTTGATGACGCTTCTATCATGTGGCTGCCGGAAGTAAACAAACAACAAGGGCAAAGAAGACGACACAAAGACCCTCATAGATATATATATATATATATATATATATATATACGCTAACTTAAATCTTTAACTGCAGAGATGAGAAAATATTGTCGGACAAATTCATGGAACGGCAAGAGACTCGGTTGTTTATGACCAAATTACTAACAGCTCCGTGACGGCGGTGTAATCTGCTGAGTCTCCTGCATGCTCCAGAGAGAGAGAGAGAGAGAGAGAGAGAGACAGACAGAAGACAGACAGAAGGCAGACAGGACCAAGGGGCCAGGCTTCTCTCCACAGAGTGAAGCCTCCTATGGCGCCATTTTAATGCTACCAGACTCTCACCCCCCGTTAGCATCCCATTGATTGCCATTCATTTTGGTGTCACTTTGACAGCCAATAACTTTACATCTGAAGTGTTTAAAGACTTAATTTGACCATTGTTTATTTCTTAAGAAACACGACAATGTATAAAAGGCTCCATTACCTTGCACCTCACGTTATGGCTCCGTAGCAGAAGTTTTTATAAAAATAGGCTAACGATTGTGTCATAACCACGCGACTTACTGTCTCATAGTAGAGGAATTACCGTACAGTACAGGATAAGCTTGCAGGCAGTTTGGACTTACATTAGCTGTTTAGTTTAATTACTAACGTTAACTAGCATTTCAGTAGGGTTGGGTATCGGTACTTTTAAAACGGTGCTGGTGCCTAAACGGTGCCTGAACCGATACTTTTTAAGAAAGTTTTAAAGAAGAAGAAACAAGAAGGATAGGCCGACTAAACAACAGTCTGTGACATTTAAGAACACATTGTTTATTACTAAGGCCATATGGTCAAAATTAAATGATTTAATAGTAATGTAATAACTATAACTTATAATAAACAATAACTTATTTCACCAGTAAATTGCTGTTGAACGACAAAAACAACAACCAGATGGGAAAAGGGTATTTTACAATAACTTTGAATTCACCGCGAGACTGTTGATATACAGTCACACTTTACACTGTTTAACGTCACCTGTCAGCATTTTAACCGTGTTTAATCACGCTGCTAGCTAAAGCTAGGCTATCGTTACCTGCTGTCGAGTGGAGTGTAAAGTCAGGCACCGAAATTTTCGTCCTTATTCGGTCTCGTTACTACCGTTTACGTCGGAACCGGGGACCTATTGGCACCGAGTTTCGGTACCCAACCCTACAGTTAGCAATCATTAGCATAATGTGCAAAATTAGATATTCAAATATATTCAAACCTCTGTGGTTCTTTAGAATGAATGTTGAAACGTAATTTTTGGCCAATTTTGACAGCTCTATAATGATCTCAGAAACATGAAGTATGTCTGGGTTCAGGGAAGTTTTTAAAGAAAAAAGAATTTGCACATCCAACAATTTGCCTTTACAGGTGCATTGGAAAATATCACAGATCAAAAAGTAGAACTGAAAATGGAGAGAAACTGGAATCATTCATTATTTTAAAGTGTATTTTCAGTAGGTTTTTGAATTGTTTGTGTTTATTTGTGTTTATTCCACTGTACATTTTTGTTTCAATTAAAACCTTTCTTGGAGGAAATGTTTAAATTACATTAGTTATGTCTGAGAGCCAACACTATACCAGCTAAAGTGTGAATGTTTCCTCCATGATAGTATCATTTCAAAATAAAACTGGAAAGGGGGGATCACAAAGACAACAAATCTGTCAGGCTGAGTTTTGGGGAGATGTGTCCAAAAAGAACAAAACATAAAGAATACATTTAACTATTTAGCTACTTCAATCTCCATAAAGGCTTCATGTGTCCTGTAATAATGCTAAAGAGTGGAAATTGTGCGTGCGTGCGTGAGACCGTGTCTCTCTCTGTGTGTGTGTGTGTGTGTGTGTGTGTGTGTGTGTTTGGGTGCTGACCTTTCCTCTGCTGCAGAGCCTCAGGATCAATGATGATGACGCCATCTAGTGGTGAGAAAAGGTCAAAGATCTTTAGGCAATTAGAAATGGAGGATGATCAAAATGGATGTTACAACTACTTAAATAAGCCTTATTCATATGGTGCAATAAATGTGTTGAGTCCATGTATACAGTGACAGTTTCTTACTTGAGTACAAGGAGTTGTTTTCCTCTTTCATGATTCAGTCATTTCATTCAGTAACATTTACAGTTTCAACTTTGTTGATGATATTACACAGAAAACTACACTGAAGTCAACTTTAAAAGACAGAAAAACGGTTTAAAGCTGTGGAAGGCAATTCTTTTTTTGTTTCGTAGAGCATAATAATCTTTCAGCATATTGTAATTCAAGTGTTCTGAGTGAAAACTCCTCCTCTTGGCTCTGTTTTCAGGCTTTAGATAATCTAGCTGTGACAGGAGACTTTGGCCAAAGAGAGAGAGAGAGCTGCAAGAAGAAGTCTCACTCTACTTCAAAGTTTTTTTTTTGCTTTCTACCCAACCACAGCTTCAAGGAGGTAGAGTTTAGATAACTAAATTAACTTTGCTCTTTAAAATAAAAACTTGTGCTCCGCCTAAAAGGCCACACAAATCTGTTCTTCTGACTAAAATTAGCTTTAATAATTAGGGTGAATATGAGCAAACATATTAATGAAGTCAAAGTTTGAGCACAGCGACCCTGTTGTGATACTAGACACTCTGTATATATTAAGCAGAATAAACAGCCAATCAGCTCCTACTACGTGAGCCCCGTCTCTGTGTAACGTAGAGTTTTTCCTGCGTGTCTCTACGACGTGGAACGTTAGACAGCCAATCACAGACATTATTTGATCTTGGTAGAAGCAGGCTGCATGCTGATTGGCTCACTGACTCTGTTGAGATTTCCTCTTGAGCACCCAGCCCTATCCTCAATCATCAGTCGGAGGCTGAGAAGCCCACATTGAATAGAAATAGTAAAGCAGATTATGTATTGCTTTGTTTGCATCAGGAAGCAGATAAACGTCTCTGACTCGCAGATATAACCCTCAGGGACTCACATTACATCAGACGTGTGACTGCTCGTTTACTGGCGGGTGTTTTTCGTGGGAAAACTCACCCACTGGATCCACAGAGTCAACACGATCGACAAAGTCTCTCCTCCCCATGTAGACTCCAACCTGAATAAGAGGAACAGATACTTTGGAAATGTGACACTTTGTAATTCTTAAAAGCCACGACCAGAGTGCTGTGTAGATTATATCAATAAATTACAAACTAAAGCATCTTTAGACCATCATTTAGACCATTATTGAGACCAGGAACAATCATAAATCACTGACAAAAACATTCATCTGAATACATACTGATTGAATCAGCTGTTGAGACTTTGGTGCATTAAACATTAAGGTTAGATATTTACTTGATAAACATTAACATTTGAGCAGCAGTCGCCAGTATAATCTGGCAAAAAGCTGTCAATCAAACTCAGTTCAGCTCATGCAGTGGTGACTTTGTGTCGACCTCAAGCAGCTCAACTACTTTACAGAATTAAACTTAGAGAGACGGAAAAATTCACCAAAAGACATTTACTAATCCGCTGTATCTGAGGTCATGATCTCCTTTACTATTAAACCCTAACCACGAGTAATAACCATTTAGAGACAATGTTTGGGGGAAGTGTTGCATCTTTCTTGAGTAACAATAAAGGAGATGTTGTGGTTTTAGCAGCAGTTAGTTTTAAAGCTGTTTGTTAAACATCAACAACACTGGAAACAGTGATTGAACGCAGCATCTCCAAAGTCCTGGGGCACGGAAAGCGTCAACAAAACTGTAGCAAAGCGTTTATTTAAAGTGAAAGCAGGTGCGTTGAACACTCTTTTTATTAGCACGAGTTTAGAGACACGTCGCTGCTGATTGGGTAACACGTAACCTGACACACCAACCAAATGAGAGAAAACTAACCCTGAAGCTTGCACACCGCTTCACACCGCTCCAAGGAAACATGTTTTCAACCCGGAAACCGCAGCAGAGTATCAAAATACACTCACCTAAAGGATTATTAGGAACACCATACTAATACCATGTTTGACCCTATCCTATCAATAAGGGCCAACATTTCTAAAGAATGCTTCCAGCACCTTGTTGAATCAATGACACAAAGAATGAAGGCAGTTCTGAAGGTGAAAGGGATCACCCCCCCCACACACACACACACCATTACACCACCACCGCCCGCCTGCCCAGACATCAGTCTGTTTACGCCAAATTCTGACTCTACCATCTGAATGTCTCAACAGAAATCGAGACACATCAGACCAGGCAACATTTGTCCAGCCTTCAACTGTCCAATGTTGGTCAACTGTCCAATGTTGGTGAGCTTGTGCAAATTGTAGCCTCAGATGAGTGGTACCCGGTGGGGTTTTCTGCTGGTGTAGCCCATCCACCTCAAGGTTGTACATGTTGTGGCTTCACGAATGCTTTGCTGCATACCTCGGTTGTAACGAGTGGTTATTTGAGTCAAAGTTGATCTTCTATCAGCTGGAATCAGTCGGCCCATTCTTCTCTGACCTCTAGCATCATCAAGTCCCTCCAGGACTGCTGCATACTGGATGCTTTTCCTTTTTCAGACCATTCTTTGTAAACCCTAGAAATGGTTGTGCGTGATAATCCCAGTAACTGAGCAGATTGTGAAATACTCAGACCAGCCCGTCTTAGATCACCTTTCTTTCCCATTCTGACATTCAGTTTGGAGTTCAGGAGATTATCTAGACCTGGAACACACCCCTAAATGCATTGAAGCAGCCACCATGTGATTGGTTGATTAGATAATTGCATTAACGAGTAATTTAACAAGTGTTCCTAATAATCCTTTAGGTGAGTGTAGTTGCTGATTAATTGAATAGTTGATAACTATTCAATTAATGTTTGCAGCTTTAGTCGTGTTCACAGAACCTAATTTCAGATTTTGTGTCACTTTAAGAACAGTTATGAGGCCGTGTTGGACTGTGGACACATTGAAGTACTTTCAGTCAGATATTTCACTCACCGAATTGTCCTTGCAAATCTTCTTGTAAACAACATTTTTCGGACTCATGTTGGTGCAGATCAAGGGCAGCGAGTAAGCAGCGCCTGAGAGAAAGAAAAGGGACACAAACATCTTGATTTAGCTCTGGGGTGTGTGTGTGTGTGTGTGTGTGTGTGTGTGTGTGTGTGTGTGTGTGTGTGTGTGTGTGTGTGTGTGTGTGTGTGTGTGTGTGTGTGTGTGTGTGTGTGCCTGCGTGCATTTATGCAGAATGGCCCATTTGATAATAATATATTTTTGTTGCATTCTAATTATTGATGCACTAATGTGTTCAACACTTTGCAGCTGGTAAAGATGGAGCTTATTTACTTTATATACTCCTGGGGAGTTTAACCGAAAATAATGCATCATCATTTTTTAGTTGATTGTATTTTGTTTTAACAATTAGAATCTGTAAAGTAGGCTAACTAAAACTGTCAGATAAATAAAGTGCAGTAAAAAGTGCAATATTTTCCACTGAGATGTACTTGACTTGAGTAGAAAGTAGGAAAAACTGTAAAAAACTAGAACAGTGTTTCCCCTACGTTGATTGGCAAGTGGCGCACCGCCACAGTTAAATTTCTTTCCACGGTATCGATGTTGATTGTCGGAGAATAGCGCGGACACGCGCTTCACAGGTAGAGCACAAACCCAGCCCCCCCCCCCCGTCTCTATTCACATGCCCGGATTCTTGCCTGCGCGCCACACACACACGCAGCCGCGTTAACGTTAACGCACACACACACACACACACACATCTAAAACACGCATACACATACCAACGGCCGCTGGGGGGGGCAGATGAACGCTAGTCTCGTTACTGTAAGTAGGTTACGATAAAACCTTTGTGAGTAAAAAGTCAATAATTATCAATGCACTCACCTGTATAGACCGGCATAAACATGTAGGAAGAGATATTTTAATCTGCTCTGTCTGCTCTCGTCCACCGCGCTGTTTTACCAAACTCAGCTCTACTCTGCTCATTTTTACCAACAAGATCAAACCAATAAAGCTGTCGGTTGTAGTCGTAGTTTTAGGGAATCTAGAAATTTGGACAAATTCTTATAAACTGAACTGCTGGCTGAGTGAACCGTCCTCTCTCCTGGAGGTAAATCTATGGATGTATTATAAGACCAAAACACATACATGTGGCTACTTAATATGCACGTGAATGACACGATCGTTACCTTCGTTCTTCATTCTTGATGATGATGCTGGTTGTATTATTTTGCAACAGCATCATTTCATTGCAAATGAGGCATACAGTATGAATGGTAGCCTGCTTATCAGTCCATTCATCATTAAAGGCTTTTCTACGTCAATTTTCCCTTCAGCCTCTTTGACTGTGACATGTTTACCTGACAACAGCCTTTCTTTCTGCCAGCATTTTCCTGCATACTAGCTAAAACCATGTTTCCAATCACAGACTAACAATCACTCAGTGACCTGCCTCCTAGTCTGAGATCTTGTTCTAGTTAAAGAGCCAGTTATCATTATGGAGTTTCCATGTTTTTGAGGAGTTTGCTCACACTAATGTACTGTATGTAAAAAAATAGCAGTAATTCAGGAAGAAAGTGAACATATTGAACGAGAATAGGCATATTAGGTATACATTAATTTTATTTTCTTTATTTGAAAGTCCGGCCTTGGAGTGTCTGCGGGGCGGGGGGGGGGCTAAAAGAAATCCTAAAAGAAATCCTAGGGGAAACACTGTAGAAGTATCTCAAAATTGTACTTTACTACTTTTGCTTAGTTACATTTAACCACACAGTGGCGCTCAGCCACTTCCCTTTTAACTGACATTAATTACGTTAAATCAGAGTGTAGCTAGCTAACTAAGTAACGTAAAGGTGATGCCAGAGAAAATAATTTGTCATTAACGTTAACAGACAGAGATTTAACACCTGCAACATAATGAAACCCCACTTTTAAAGTGTAACTCGAAGCTAGATAAAAGTATAAAAAATTATAATATAATTTAGCCCTTGTGGTTTCCGTTGGAAATGCTAATTTAGCTAACTGAGGTACGAAGTGGTAGCAAAGCCGGTCTACGGAGAGCCTGTTCACTCCCCATTCAGCCTCATTGTACCGACTTTGGTTGCAGTTCCACCAGAGTTCCACTGGGGGTGATCACGGTCCAGTGCTAAATGAATGGGACTCTATGGAGCTAGACGGCTACATTTGTCTCTTTCGCCTGATTGTCGTTGAGAAATCTCAGATTTGATTGTAGTTTTTGCAAGTTCAACATGGATTATAGGTCAAAAGTTGAATGAACGAGTATTTATGTCCTTTAGATTTCTTACAGGTTGAGTCGTTGTTGCCCATACCACGCTAGCATTCTGCTAATGAATGCTGATTGGTCAGTGAAGGACTGATTACGACCGGAGATCCCGCTTGACGGCATCCGAAGCGGAGCCTGAATGTCAGAGTGAATATTTCGGCGTGGTCTTTAAAACATTAGCAAACCTCTTTCTAGCATGTGTATTGACAGGGAGAGTCTAACCTGTCAGCTGTGTTGTCGATGCCTCGAGAGAGAAAAGGAAGCGACTCAGAGATCGCCGTAAAGCAGTATCTCTGGCCGTATATGTGTATGACGTCATTGACATTTTAAAAGGCTTTTTAGAACAAAAAAGCGACTTTAAAAAAATCTAACACCCAGCAGGATGTATTTTCTTTGCCTCCCCTTTCGAATGCAACATTCAAATTACTAGACAAAAAATGATATCCTGAGAAAAGTGGATATTTAGGGGTATAGCTCCCAGAGGGAGAGAGTCCCATTCATTCTGCACTGGCCTGTGAGCCCCATCTAGTGGAACTCAGAACCCGGAAGTAACGAGGGAGTGGAACTTCTTCCTATATTAGAAATTCTTTGGTGGTTGTTGTCACTGCGCGATCTGAGTCTCAACACGATCGTGTTGAGACTCAGATCGTGCAATGACAGTTGTCAGTGTCTGTCACTGCACGATCTGAGTATCAACACGATCTGAGTCGCGTCGAGTTGCGCATGCTCAGATTTAAACAATTTACGG
Organism: Gymnocephalus cernua; assembly: GCA_023631565.1. NCBI lineage: Eukaryota > Metazoa > Chordata > Actinopteri > Perciformes > Percidae > Gymnocephalus > Gymnocephalus cernua. Next base: position 5,225,263 of record CM042436.1, read on the forward strand.
CATAACGACAATAACGGAAGATGGGAACAGCAATAATCGAAGATATGGAAGATGGAAATGGCAGTAATGTATTATTTAGCGTAACGCATCACATGTTCACGGCATGATCCCTCACGTCAGTTAATAACAAATAAAAAAGTAAGTGAAAATGGAGCTACATGACCAAGTTGGTTCACTGCTGGCTACAAGTTGGCAATCAGACACAACGGCTGTTATTTGAATGGTGTTATGAGCTAACGTTAGCAATCAAACAATCATAGATAGCATTTGATAACTAAAACGTTTTTGAAATGATTTTTACCTTCTATATCTTCGATTATTGCTGTTCCCATCTTCCGTTATTGTCGTTATGCCGTAAATTGTTTAAATCTGAGCATGCGCAACTCGACGCGACTCAGATCGTGCAGTGACACTCGCTAACACTCGAAAAGTGTTCAATTTAAACTTACGTTGACACACATTTATTTATATGTTTAGCTGTTCCAGCTCCATACCTGTAAATTTGGACCTCCGACACATTCATAACATGGATGTATAGATCCACAACCGGGTATCAACACCGACATTTTATTCCAGAAACAGCGAGTAAACCGACCAGAACTGCTAACTAATAATAACCGTTTTTCACTGGAACAACTTTTATTACAAAAAAATAGTCCCTATGAGAACGGTTGGAATCGTCTTTTATCCTTTATCCAAGTAATCAGGGCAGTTTATCTGGGCATAATTGTAGCCATTATTTTTTTTTTTAAATCTAATATCATACATAGCTTAACTTCTACATTTACACTGTGGCGGAGGCAGAAATATGAGAGAAAATAGCTCGACAGCTGTATATTAGTGGGCATTAGGTAGTGCTTTGGCGAAGACTAGTGGCGTAAATATAAACTGCACTATTTAATTTTCTTTAACTGTCTATGGGTAATCAGTGATGGAAAGTACATTTACGCACGTAGGCCTACTGTATTTAAAAGTGCAATTTTGATTTACTTTACTTGAGTATTTCTATTGCATTCAGCTTGATACTTCTACTCCACTACATATCAGTGGGAAAAGTAGACCTAGGCCAATAAGTTAAGTTAAGTATACGTTGATGTATACGTTGATGATACTTTTGCTTAAGTAAAATTTGAATGCAGGACTTTTACTTGTAATCAAGTATTCCTGTGGTATTGCTTCTTTTGCTTCAGTGAAAGATTTGAGTACTAGGCCTACTTCTTTCACCTCTGCAAAGAAAAACATGAACTTTAATAGCCTAGCCTACATGTTTTAAAAGAATACATTGGTGATTATTATGTAGCCTATATGTTTTTTTTAATTACAGCCAAACATACCAAAGTACTGAGTGAACACACTAATAACCATTTAGTCTGGATCAATGGAAGTACATTTCCAGTATCATCACCTTCTGCTCTCAGTGAGTTGCCGTTCTCCCTCTCTACGAAGACAACCTTCGAGCTAACGAGTTACACGCTGAAAATGTCAAGTTTAGAAGAACATGTGGATGGTGCAACAAGGCAGGCCTGCTCAGTTCTTTCAGGGAATGATTGTAAAGATTTACAAAGAATATGTTTATGTCATTTCCTCTCTAACTGGGACGTTTTAGGACTGATTGGTGGGATTGCTGTAGACAAAGTACACTGGCTTTTTCCGTCATTTTTGTCACTTTTTTCAACTTTCTTTTATCAAATTCTTTTCAAATGTTGAATAACACACCCAAATTCAAAGAAAGTAGTGAACTGATCATTTATTTTACTTGTAAAGAGCGTTGTACGGAACCTTCCACAATATCTTTTTGGACATTTTGGTTGATAGAAACCCAAATTTCTGATGTAGAAACTTTTAGAAAATGGGTCTAATTTGACGCGAGGACAACAGGAGGGTTAATATTTTATGTGGAGTTTTCTTCTACGGGGTGAAAATGTTCCACCAAAACAAATCCTGAGACTATTTAGCAGAGCCACCGTCGCTGCATCTGGAGCTTAGCGCCGTCAAAGACAACTGTGATTGGTTTAAAGAAATGCAAACAAGCCAGAGCGTTTTTTTTCTTGATAGGTGTAGCCAGACCTTACTCCGTAGCGCTGTGGAGATAGAGCCGGCAATGTGAGACTATCTGTCTATAAATAAATGAGTTCCCCTTGTTGAGTTAATTGAGTTGAGACGGCTGAGAGATTTAACTCTGCTGAGCTTCTTAATCCTTTTAAAACCTTCTCAGATGGGTTTCACCTCTCCCCTACTACACAACTAATCACACTAACTCACTACAATCTCTCTGACTTCCTTTCATTGTGTTGGAATCAGCTAAAATAATCAAACGGTTCACAAAGTGCAAATGTCTGCATGTTTACTGCACATCTAGCTATAAAGTAAAAGAAAATAACAACTTCTGCCGTACTCAAATGTATGCTTTCATGCATATTACTTGACAGCATTATGTATTTATCTCGTATTTTTTGTCTTTGCAGCAAGACAAGCTCAATCCTAATTGCTTCCAAGTCCAATCTTGCCAGTGGTGTAGTATAATTCTATTGTAGTGGTTATACTGTACCACATGTATATAAATATTTTTTCCTGGCTCAGAATGGGCCTTTTTTTGGGAGGGGCATATCAAAGTGTAGGGTCTGGGTGACCTCCCCCAGGGCTTTTTTGAGCGTCAAAGACTTTATTTACTTTATTCTGATACACTTTTCTGCACCAATTTATGGTGACAATACCTTCATTTATCCTATGAGAAGGAAAACACGGATGACAATCAAAATATATTAAAAATATAATGGAATATAAAGCAGTAAGGGGTCTTTCACATCAGGGACCTGAACCTGGATCACAAAAGTTGACCCCAAAGCAATAAGGACAAAATAAAATAGGCTACTTATATTAGTCTTAAATGCGGTGAAGGGAGGATACTGGCATTGTGTAGGTGGAGCATTTGGGCGTGGTCACTACGCACACACTACGCACTACGCTCAGCGAGGAGCGGGTCGATGGAGGATGAGAAAAGTCTCTCTGCATGTTCTGCAGTGTTAGTTTAGTTTGCTGTCACATTACTCGACCCCGTATTTGTGAATACAAATATCTGAAGTGAAAGTTCTGTCACAAAACTATGTTGTTACGTATCATTGGACATTTTTAAGTGGGTATATGGAAATCCTGGGGAATTCTTAGTGGGTATACTGCGTATACCTGCGTATCACGTAGACTACACCACTGAATCTTGTCAAGAAAAGGTAATTTAAATCACCCAGAGTCACAGATTTATCACAGAGAGATTCACAAGATGAACAACAAATATCATCATCTGTACCTGAACCCTCCATCTGGATTAATCATTCTCTACTTTTGAGTCTTTGTTTGTTATTACGTTCCTTTATCTTTACTGAGGGACAGCGCATATTAGAAACATGTCTTTAAATATGACAGATTTAGCTAACATAAATGAAATCACATCTTTGCCTACACGTAGATAATGCATGAGCTTTGTATTTATTTTATCTTGTATTTTCCTCAAAATCTGGATTAAACATTCTCTACTTTTGAGTTTTTGTTTGTTATCAAGAACATTTCCGACATATTTATTCCTTACAAGTCCATAGAGATTAAATCAAATCAGAAAACACAAATGACTCTTGTTCCCCACAAATAAATGTACATTTTCTATCCAGGACTTTATACGAAGAAACTATTTGCATATCCAGCATTTCTTCGCTGCCGGTGACCTGTAAAATGTCACATTAGACTTGAAAGGAGGATCCGGCTCTCTGCTTTTACCATTTTATTGAACGTTTTGTCCCTCTAACATTTCAGATTTTCAGGACTAAAACACACCAAAGGACTCAGAACATGTGAAATATGTCTCGGCGTAGATGTGTTAGGATCAGAGAGACTCACCTGTGTTGCAACAGAGGAAGAAGATGTGTTGTTGGATGAGAGGGGGAGACGGCCGTCGGTCACAGGAGCTCTATATGTAAACACCTGCTGTCCGTCACAGACCCCATCATCCTCCGTCAGCCAATCAGGTCACCCGGCTGTGAACTTTGCTGAACCCTCAGTACTCAAACTGACCCTCCTCCTCCTCTAGAAGCCAGACAGACACACAGAGACAGACACACAGAGACAGACACACACACACACACACACACACACACACACACACACACACACACACACACACACAGACGGACGGACGGACAGACAGACAGAGAGACAGACAGACTTTCTGTGAATGAGCCGACTGAGAGGATTGAAGCTGGTTCTCCCTCAGTCAGCACAACACGGTCAGATTAGAGAGAGAAAGAAAGAGGGAGACAACACACCGCTACATTATTGTTTAAACACGTTTCCTGAAACTACGGCTCAATTCCTCAAAGCTGAAAAAGAGTTATACATACAAACATGTTGTTCCAAGTTATTCCAATATTCCAAAACAAAGCACAAAACCGTGTTCTCTTCTTTCTCGTTTAACTGGTTCTACACGTGGGTCTATAAAGGGTCAGATTAGACACATTAAGGGAGAGAGGGAGAGATGGAAACAACTACATGATCATTTCAACACGTTTCCTGAACGGCTCAAAGCTCTAACCACAAAACTGAAAAGAGGCTTAATCATTTTGTCAAAACTCCACAAGTCTCTTGCAAAACAAAATGGAGTATAACTTAAACACTGGTGTGATGCATTCAAAACACTACCAGTCAGTGGTGTATTCTAGTTTATTGTAGTGAGTATACTATAATTTTCCCTCCCAGCTTCATATTCGCCCGTCCCAGAGTGACCCATCCCAGAGTGACCCTTCCTAGAGCGACAACTGCTGTTTTTTGTAACGTTAACGTCTGCTGCAGTGTCACCCTGAGGGCCCTATTGTAACGATCTGAGCACGCGGTGTGAAGCGCCTGGCGCAGGTGTGTTTAGAGCGTGTCCAAATCCACTTTTGCTAGTTTAACAGCGGAAAAAAGGGTCCGTGCACCAGGCGCATGGTTCTAAAGGGTTGTTCTTAGTGTCTTCATTAATCATAGGTGTGTTTTGGCCCTAACATGCAATCAACCAATCAGAGAGTCATCTCCCATTCCCTTTAAAAGCCAGTGTTTTAACCCAAACCACAAACCCATCTTATTTCTAATCTTAACAGGTCATCGCCGCAGGACGCTCACTTTTTCTCAGCTAAACTCAACTGCAACGACGAGTAAACTTAGCTGTCATGTGACCAGTCGGCGGTCACCTAATTTGTAGGATATCATACACATGTTGTATTTTCATACGTTATCATACGAACCTGTTAATGAATGTGTTTAAGGTTATATATTATAATTCAAAATTTGTATGAACAGGCAGAAAAACAAAGACGTTCAGACGTCTGTGTCCAGAGTGAGGCAGCCTGAAGGTTGAGCAGCAGGTTTGATCCGGTTTACAGTTAATTTGACGACGTCTATAGATAGACGGAGTGATGCTGAGATTTAATCCACTGTTCTGCCTGTCAGCAGGTAAACTGACAGAGGTGGATTACTACCCTGCAGAACATTAATCATCATTATTACACAAGAGATTACAATACACACACACACACACACACACACACACACACACTGACATTTATGTGCAGGATACAACCTGGGTGGTCTGTTAATTTGAGATGCACTTTACTTTATTACACACATTCACAATATATGTGATGATAGATGATAGTAGTAGTAACCAGTATAAGGAAATTTTTAAGTGATCGTCCTCACGCAGAAAACAACGGTATAGGTTTATTGCACATGCAGCATTTAACGACCCATATTCGCATTTGTTGACCACATCTAGTGGCTGCAGTAACTATCACGAAAGCAAAGCAGGAAGTAAGGTGAGGAAGTATAGGAGCGCCAAATGTCCCGGTAAGTAGGTTGGTTTGGGTGGTGGATTATGTCAAACAAACACAGGACTTTCATCCAGTGAAGTAACGTTTGAGTTCAACCCAAACCACAATCTTTTTCTAAGCTTAACTAAGTAGTTTTGGTGCCGACACCTAACCAGACTGGGTCCAAAAGTCAACGGTCGCTTTTGGAAGTTAACAGACTTTTACAGACAAGTCTGTGACGTCACCTTACGTCCTCATTTTTAGTTTTACGTGACTCATTTTAACCCAAACCCTAATGTTTCACTAACCCTAACTAAGTATTCGTGTTGCTTAAACATAACTATTTCTGTTTTCACAACATTTACTACATGTATGTTTAATAAACATTACGTATACGTGTTGCAGCTGTAAATATAATGGTCATATATGTAGTTTTGGGAGTCATTGGCATTCAACTCTTCTTTCGTTTAGGTATGAGGACATGTTGGTTTATTTATGTTTTTGTTAACAATTTATAAAGATATGCACAATGGTGTCGAGACTCACAAATGTGTATATTAACCATCAAAAAAGAATCACAACATAAAATGTGAATGAAATATGTTTCATCAACATGTATGCAGGCCCTTTAAAGCTTTAGAAAACAAACCAAAAGCCTAATTTATTATGTAACACAAACTTTATTCTGATAATAATAAACACCAAACAGAATTACACAATCATTAACAACCATCTGCTCTTTATTTATCCTCAAGATTTAGGTTTCCACGTCAAAAACTCTTTAAAAAAATAAGCTAATATTTCAAAAGGACAGAAAAAGAACTACATGACGCTATATGTTATGAGACATTTATCAGCAGTGTGTTTACAGTAATTATCACATTGTGGGAGCTGTCCTCCCATCTGGGGACAAACAGCTAAAAAAAGACTTATTTTTAGGGTTTCAACTATGTTACGTCAGTTTACATGAATCAGGTTAAAGTTAGGGGCGTCGGGAAGTGAAGGTAAGCCCGTACAATGTCCTTAAAAACGTTGATATGTCTTTAGACGTAAGCTCTGGCTGAATCTGGATCAGACTTGTTTGTAGCCGTGTAAACCTTCTGTGGTTTGTTTCCATAAAAACCGCTGTGAAACAAGATAGAGAGACACAAAATCAGAGTCACTGAAATTAAAGGGATCCTTTTTGAAAGAATGATAAAAAACCACTTACCCTTTCTTGCCTCCAGCTGTTGCTCTCTTACAGGCGGTGCAGAGGAAAGCTCCACCCAGTATAGCCAGAGAGGCTCCGCCCCATCCAATGTAGAGACCAGTACTCAGCTCGAACCTGCAAACACAGAACTCAGAGTTAACAATATGCAACAGGCTGCTCTCATGAAGCATTCGTATACATAGCTACGAAAGGTAAAGCACTGTAATTGGAATGTATTCCACATATTAATCACGGTCAGCACCACATTGACTGCTGCTGTATAACAGCGTGAAGATCCTCGTAGGGAGGAGGTCGGGGGGGATGTTTGGCTCCTAAAACACAGGACTTTCAAGAGGAGGATTGGAGTTCATGTCCGGAAGAAGTTAAGGAGAAAACACAAGACTTTCACCCAGGAAACAGGTGTTCATGTCCTAAAGAAGTTAAGGAGAAAACACAAGACTTTCACCCAGGAAACAGGTGTTCATGTCCTGAAGAAGTTAAGGAGAAAACACAAGACTTTCACCCAGGAAACAGGTGTTCATGTCCTGAAGAAGTTAAGGAGAAAACACAAGACTTTCACCCAGGAAACAGGTGTTCATGTCCTGAAGAAGTTAAGGAGAAAACACAAGATTTTCACCCAGGAAACAGGTGTTCATGTCCTGAAGAAGTTAAGGAGAAAACACAAGACTTTCTACTATTTGACGCTATTGGACTGGTTTTGTGTCATTTTTCAACGTGCAGGGTAAAACCCCTTAGTTAGGTTTAGGAAAAAGATAAGGGTGAGGTTACAAAATGTATGTTTAGGTGACACGCGGGACAAGAACGGGACATGAACCTTGGTCTCCTGAGTGAAAGTCCTGTGTTGTGTATGCTAAAGGATGATCTTCGCGTTGATATCTGACGCTGAGAGCCACTAACCAAGCGTCAGTATTTGACGGGTTGTAGAGTGAGAACGGGTTGACCTCTTGCCCATCACTTTTTATAGATGTGTGTTTGGGTTTAACTCACTTCACACCTCCAAAGAACGGGTTGTGGAAGTCCTGCACGACTCTGTAGGCGTACCAGGAACATGCGATCATGCAGCACAAACCTGCAACACACAAACAAAACATGAACACAAATCGTTTCAGTAGTTTTCTTCTTTAATCTGTGATGATGGCTCCCTCTCTATGCTGATGATATTTTCTGTTAGATATCTTTCTGTCAGCGGTCAATGTTGTTTTATCTGCTGCCTTTTTAATTTGCTAAAACATAGTTTTATGTATCATCTCCAAGTAACTATATTAACATTGTGTTTTGTGTTTATGGTTATCCATATTTATTGAATTTATTTATTTATTCCCCATAGTTTTATTTTATAATTGTTTCTGTATTTGTTGTATTTGTCTCAAATTTGTATTGTTGTTTTTAACGTTTCTGATTTTGAACTTCGCTTTGTGCCTTTTGTTATGCACATCTAATTAAGCTGTGCCTCTATCACATGTGCACATGAAGGTAAAACTTAATGTCATTCCTCGGGCTGCAGACTCACCGGCGAGCATGCTCAGGATTCCTCCTGTGACGCAGACCTTGGCCTTGGTTTGGTCGGTGGCCGAGCCGATCTTGATGCACTTCAGCCCGAGCATAGACATGACCATGGAGCCAAGGCCGAGCAGCAGAGAGATGATCATCAGAGCCCGACATGCCTGAATGTGAGCTGCAGACATGGAAAGATACAGTATCTTTACATCCTGAACACTTTCACCAACACTTCAAAACATCATCTCTGTTAGTCCTTGCTTGCTTTCAACATTACTTTCAAAACTGAAAACCTAAAAACAAAAAACTGACCTGATGGAAAATGTCACAAAGTTTTGAGAACAAGTAGTTGACACAATTCATTAAGTAGCTGCATCATTTCCAAAATTAATGTATTTATGTATCTCTTAATGTATTATATTGCATGTATATAAATACCTAATTTATTTTTGTTCGCACACATTTGGTGCAAACGTTTAGGGCTACTATTTTCATCATTGATTAATGTGTGGATTGTTTTCTGGATGAATGGATTAGTTGTTTGGTCTCTAAAATGTTGAAAAGGGGATCAGTGTTTTCCAAAGCCCAACATGACGTCCTCAAATGTCTTGTTTTGTCCACAACTCAAAGATATTCAGTTTACAGTCCAAATTTACAAAGACCAGCGCTAACAGCTGCTTTAAGCCACACACCTAAATGATCAGCGTCTTCAGAGAGTTGATGGAAATGAAGTGTATTTATAATGAGTATCCTCCACTTCAAATCATCTTCTTAGCAGTCGGAAAGTTTTAAGTCACAGGTTTTAACGTTGCTTTTCAACCCGGGACACAAACCGCGGTCTCCTGGGTTACGGTTAGCCCTTCAAAATCAAATGATTTAAAACACGTTTAAACTGTAATCTTGTTTCAAATCTCATCTCACTGCTCACGTTTCTCTCCTAAAGCTTTTTTCTTTAAAAAAAGTAAGGTTTTAAATGCAGGATATATACTTGTAGTGGAGTATTTTCAGTGTGGTATTAGTACTTTTACTGCAATAAATTATCTGAATACTTCAGTAGATGTTAACCTTTGTCTTTTCTTCCCGTCAACCATGAAGTTGTCGTCCTTCCGGGAAAAATAGAAAATGAACTTTTTTGTGCACTTTTTCCGATGATTTTGACACTTTAAAAAAAATGTGGTCACTTATATGCTTGACTAACACGTCCATGTTATTTCTGGTCAATTTGGTTGAAAGAAACCCATATTTCTGATGAAAATAGTAGCAAACTTATAGAGAGAACTTATAAAGAAATGAATCCATTGAAGAAGAAAAAGAAAAGGAGGAACTGGTAGTAACATTATATGTGTGAGTTTTACAGCAGCTGTACTTTAGTCATTAATAATTAACAAAATGACCTCTAATGATCATAAAAACCTGCCGCACCTCTTTATGATCCACACACAGTTTCAGTGAAACAATAAACTGGGAAATGAACAATGAATCAAATAAGATTTGTCTCTTCTCCTGTGCATCAAATCCAAAATGTCTTTTCTTTCTAAGTTAAACGGTCTCAGCGAAGGCTTTTTTCCAGCTTATGAACCCAACTTTAACTCTCTTTCTCTTCTGTCTGTGGCTCCATTTTCACAAACTTCTTTTGTTCAAACTCACACAACTTTACTTTAAATTATCACAGCGATCCAAAAAGGTAAGATACCCAACATGGGCTGAAGTTAAAGGGACATGTTTTTGAAATGTTGTACAAGACATCCAGGATATTGGAATTTGATGTGGGGAAAAACATGGAGTGTTGTTTTTAATAATGTAGGTACGTTCAAATAATTTATGGGTAAATGTAAGGGAGAGAATATGTGTTCAAGAGGTTAACCTGTCTGCATTTGTATGACTAAGAAAGCTATAAGAAAACCCCTCTTTCTTTTCTTTCTGTGGCTCCATTTTGCTAACTTTTTTGTGTTTTGTTCAAACTCACAGTACTTTATTTAAGGAAAGGATCTTGGTTTGGTTTAAAGTCAGACCTTACTTCCCTTCCGGTTTTACAGTGCGTGACATAGCTCTGTAAAGTTAAAAAAAATGTGCTGTTTAAACTTTGCTGCTTGATTGTGGCGAGAGTTATCCTCCATTTTATTGTCAGTGGAGTGGACGACGAGGCTCAAAATGGCGCCCAAAAGACAATCTTCCATGACAGGTGTTGGTAGTGGAAACAATCTAGTGTTGAATAAACTCAACTAGATCAAGTTGTGGATGAAGCTTTCTTTGACAGGCGCTCTAACTAGAAACTGATGTTCATTCTGTTTCAGGCGGGAAACGTGCGGCTGTAAAACCATCCAACCTTTGGACGAATATGTCTGAAATGGTGCCGCATGGCAGGTTGACCTATTTACTGTGCAACGGATCCAACAAGCTTTTCAAATAAATGTACAAAAGTTGACTTTTATGAGCGTTAGAAGCTCCATGGATCAGCAAGTGAGGATCAAACATTTTAAAACATGAAACCTCTGAGATTTCCTTCAGATTTCCTTTAGCAGCTTTATGACCTCACGTATACGAGGAAGTTACGTCTTCTTCACTTCGTTGAGTCACTCTTAATCAGTCTTAACATGTATTTGTGTCACCAAAAAGTCAAGAAAGTTTCCTTACAATTTTATTTCTAAATCAGTTTGTTCAAACAATCCTTTCTAAACAAGTTGCAGAAGATTCAAATTTTGGCAAGAAGTCATTTAATTTAAACCGATTCAGCAGCCCCAGTGGTGAACGTCACTTTTGAAATCTAAAAACATACAAACAGATCTAGAAATGTTGTTTTTAAAGTTGATGAGGGTATCTGTTTTGCTTTGATTTCTTTCAACAATAACATTTTCCATATTTATGTGAAAGACTCGAGAAGCAAAAACCAAAAAGCATTGAGTATCTTTGATACAGATACAGATTTGTACAGCTATTTTTGCATTAATATCATATTATTATATCATTATAATCACAATGTGTACAGCCTTTCCTTGCATTTGCATTTGTTATATAAACAAATTATCATGTCTGAAAATTGCAACTTCAAAATGTTTTAAATTATTGGAAATAGGGAAAGAAAATCTCAAAATGTCTTGAATTCGTACTCTTTGTACTCCAACATGTATCCAATATGTACACTATTTCAGAATACAAAAGCCTTGAATCTCATTGGGTGGGTGTTGTCTCTTACCGGGGAGGGCCAGCAGCGACTCAAAGTCTCTACATTCAGCGATGCCGGCGCTGTTCTCGGCGCAGGAGTGCCACAAGTTCTCAAACAGCCTCTGGGAGATGATGACGCTGCCGGACACGGTGGAAAGCTTCCAGTAGTCGTTGGCCAGCGCAGCACCAGTGACCAGCCAGCTGATTATACACATGAGGAACCCGGTCGCTTCGATAGCCGTCGACATGGTGGCAACGTTTCCAGAGAGACACCCAGAAGAAATCCAACAAATCTAAAAATAAGAAGCCTTCTAAAAAAGTGGCAGGAATGGTGGGATCACAAGATGTTTTCTGTCCTAATTCAGAGCCTCAGTGGGTGAAGTCAGAGTCAGGATAGGTTGTTAGAGGCTCTGCTCTCTCTCCGTCAGTTATTTCTTGTTAATCTGACGTCTGTAGCTATAACCGGAGAACTTTACCCTCTCAGGGGCCATAAACTGCTGGGAGCCGCTCCCTGTAGTTCCCCACCGCCTCCCACTCAGTATTGATCATGACGATGATGATTATGGAAGTGAGTCTTTCTGCCACACCTGAAATAACCATGAAACCATCCACAGGTGTTTGTGTTGGCGTCTTGCGGGAGTCACACACAGAGCTACAATCCAATTCAGTTTTATTTAGAGTGTCAAATCATAACAGAAGTTACCGTATGTCAGGACACATTACAGATAGTATAGGTCTAGACCACACTCTATAGTTTACATAGACCCATCAATATCCCCCAAGAGCAAGCATTTGGTGTGATAGTGAAAAACTGCCTTTTAGGCAGAAACTTCAGACAGAACCAGACTCTTGGCGGGCGGCAATCTGGCACTGCCCGTTGGGTGAGAGAGGGAGAGAGAGATAAATATGACTCATAATAATTATAGCAGTAGGTATAATGGAATCACATGATGAACAGTGGCACTTAAAGGAACAGTAAAGATAGTAGAACTGACTACTAGCAGTCGGAGTGGCTACAAGAACGTACTTCTTCTCTTAAGTCGGCAATCGTTTCAATGCATTGCCAGATCTATCTCCACAGCACTGTGGAGTAAAGGTCTGGCTACACCCCAGATGCATTCTGGGACAGGAGAAGAAAATAAAAACGCTCTGGGTTGTTTGCATTTCTTTAAACCAATCACGATGGTCTTGGGTGACGCTAAGCTCCAGGTGCAGCGATCGCGGCTCTGCTAAATAGTCTCTGGAAGGAACTTGTTCAGGTGGAACATTTGCACCCCGCAAAAGAAAACTCCTCATCCAATATTAAATGAAGTTAACTGTTGACACAATCACTAACGTGAGCTATTTAAATTAGCTGATACATGGTTAAACCTCATTGGCTCTTAACAGTGTATCTCTGTGTGTACTTCGTCCACAGCAACCCCACCAATCAGTCCCAAACAGGGGCGGATCTACAGGGGGGCAAGGGGGGGCAGCTGACCCCCCGCTGTAGGACCTAGCCCCCCCATCTGCCCCCCTAACTTTGGTGTTCAAAAAACTGTGCTTGTAAAAACAAACTGCCACCATGTCCACACGCTTCTAAAAACATTGAAACAAACAATTAATTCATATTAATTAATAATATTTATAATAATTAGCTACGTCCCTGCATCAAATGTGTAGAGCGGCGTTCGCATCGCACAGTCTGGCTGCACACAGCGAGTCTGCTGAGGTGTGGTGGCCCTGCATCCCGGCAAAGACTGGAGCGACTAGCTGCCCCATCCACCCCCCCCCCCCCTGAGCCTCTGAAGGTGAAGTCAGTTTCCCGAGGTGAAGTTTAAACACACGTTTAATTTAAAGTTACATTGGTGATAAATGTAATGGCGAGTCAGCATGAACAACGTTAGCCAAAAGTCAAATCGCTCCCTCATGACTTGTAAGAGCATTCGGCCCTTTGATTATTGTAGTTTTGATTTTAGTAAAGACAAGAACAGTATAATACCAAATATTACAAACTGGCATGTTTGAATTCATAACATTTACAGAGGGTCGCTGTTTCGGTGGCGTTACGTTACAACACACTACACAGCCCTGCTGACACCGATCATTTGAATGTCATTAGTTAAGGAGTACTATACAATCCACTTCCTCTCACATATCACGGCAATAAGGCTGCACACATTAAACCAGGTGACATCCTTTACTGTCAAACTGGGAAAACAACAAATACAATGGGAGTCAGAAGGCTAGTCTAAACACAACTGTTGTGTGCATGTAATAAATCTCTTCTGATGTTATGTTTGTTAGGCTACTTATTAGCTACAGGGCCCTACAGTGTGATGTAATACAAGGATAACCAGAGCTTTTCACATCTTGACTTTTGCAGGCCAGAGTAGCTGGAGATATTAGCTGAAGCCTAAAAGTGGGGATATTGTCAGCCAAGAAAATTCTGAGTAGTGCACAGGAGGAAGAGGAGGCAAATGAAGAAGGAGAAGGCAGTAAACTGGAGAGACCAGGCGGGTCAGAGCAGGGGAAGACCACAGAAGGAGATAGTGTGAAAGAGGGAAAGGAAGAATTGACTGTGAGGGATGAAGAGGAGGCTGCAGATTCAGAGAGAGGGACAGAGGCAGGGAGTGATCAGGAGGAGGCAGAGGAAGATGACAGGGAGGAAGAGGCCTGCAGTTACCCCTGGACCATATGGTATGTTTTTATTCTCCTTCCATATAAATTGCAGTACAGTCACTCAGTGACATGACATGTTTTCAGTTTTGGGCTATTTCCATTTGGTTGTATATGTTATAGGGAAGATTTACATATATATATATATATATATATATATATATATATATATATATATATATGTTCTGTTCTATTTGTCTGTATCAGTAAATATGATCAAGCCATTTAATTCAATTTCAGCTAAATTCAATTTTATTTGTAGTATCAAATCGTAACAAGAGTTCACTCTTCTCAATACACTTTACAGATAGAGTAGGTCTAGACCACACTCTATAATTTACAAAGACCCAACAATTCCCCCAAGAGCAAACATTTGGTGCAACAGTGGTGAGGAAAAACTTCCTCTTGGGCAGAAACCTGAGCCTAGACAGACCCAGGCTCTTGGTCTCTCGCTACCCCTTTGCCACCCCATGTAAAATTTTCTAGATCCGCCACTGGTCCCAAAACATCCCAGTTAGAGAGGTATAGATGTGTTTTTGGCGTAACATGCAATAAACCAATCATCTCAGAGTGTCATCTCGCAAATGGGTGCGCTTGTACCTTTGCGCATTGTTATTATGTTGGCGGATTTGCACCGTAATATTTTTATTTGTAATCTGCATGTGTGCTGCTGCGTGTCCCTGTGTGTGTAACAAGCATAGTGTGCGCGCATTTTACTACTGTGCTGTTAAAATAACAATGAAATGCTGCGTTATTGACTTTAGACCAGGTTTTTGTTGGTCAATGGTGCCATCACTTCCCACTGCCTCAAGATAGCAATACTTCCAGAATGCACCTGAACACACCTCCCTGTAAGACCAGCATGCCCAGAATGCACCTGAACACACCTCCCTGTAAGACCAGCACACCCAGAATGCACCTGAACACACCTCCCTGTAAGACCAGCACACCCATGGGCCACAGATGGGCGCAGGTGCATTTGCTATTTAAACTGCGTGGGTGCTGGACGGGAAACTGACAACTACGTCGGTCTTAAACTAGCAAAGACACTTGGGTCGGGCTTTGTGCTGCGCGATAGCTAAGCAAGATTGGGCCCTAATTGTTCTCCAACTGTCTTCATCATTCTGAAACAGAAACACATTAAGTGTTGCCCCTTAAAAAGAGGGTTACATTTTTTTGCATAAATTAGGTAGGGTAGGAGTCTGGTGTAAACAGAATTAGGTCACAGAATGAATGTTTAGCTGACAAATCTGTTCCTTTTGAATACTAATCTGTAAATCAAGGGAACATTTACTCAATTATATTATATTTTATAGGGAGTAGCGTAGCAAAGATTCAGGGATTTTGAGAAACCATTTGGGGCTTTGGAAGCCACCCGCTCGCTCCTCCTCTGAAATCAATTACAGCTGAAAAGTGTGCATTCAAATGAGCTAAAAATCATTTTCAATTCAATTCTATTTTATTTATAGTATCAAATCATAACAACAGTTATCTCAAGACACTTTACAAATAGAGTAGGTCTAGACCAATAATTTACAAAGACCCAACAATTTCAGTAATTCTCCCAAGAGCAAGCATTTAGTTCAACAGTGGTGAGGAAAAACTCCCTTTTAGGAAGAAACCTCGACAGACCCAGGCTCTTGGTAGGTGGTGTCTGACGGAGCCGGTTGGGGGTGTGATGAACAGTGGCAATAACAGTCACGATAAAGATAATGGAACAAGGACCAGAAATAGTAGTTGTAGTAGTTCATGGCGTAAGCAGGGCACTGCAGGGTGTTACAGGGTGTAGCAGAAACTGAAATAACCAGCAGCAGTTATCCCTCTGAATCTTAAATAAACATTTATTGCAGTGAAGTTTCCAACATCTGCTCAACATCAGTTTCAGCATTTCTTTTTATTCTGGTTTTAGGCCATGTCCACATGAAGACGTTAGGATGAAAACGCATCCGTCTTCCCTGGATTCGGTTCAAGAAAATTCACGTCCACATGAATCCATCTGTAAATGACTCAACACGCTACTTCATATAATTAAGGAAACGAGAAGAAGAGCAGCCTTCAGTGACTTCCACTTCCTTTCATAACATGACTAGCTAGCTAGTTCTCTTAATACAGCCATGGACTAGACTTTAATAACTTTCACCACTGCTCATTATATAAAGGCCACCGCTAGAAAACGTGTCTTTGTTTATATTCTATCAGACATTGAACCCATCAACCAAGCGCTTTCCTAAACAGCATTGCGTCTCTGCTAGAGCAGTCAGCTAGGTTGAAGGCAGTCAGCTGTGAGGCTGAGGTATGTGGCGATGACATCATCGATACGCACGTATGCGGTGTCGCCGTCCATACGAAGCCAAACGTGAGCCGTTTTTTTTTTATTCACCCTGGGACCAGGTTTCAAAAAAGTGCGTTTATGGACAGTGCGTTTACAGGATTCGTGTGAACAATCGGCCCAAACGATGCAAAAAAAGTGCATTTGCATCCAAATGCGTCTTCATGTGGATGGCCTCTCAATCGGTAACTTAATCAGTGCTACTGCTTTAAACTTTTCTCACTCTGCTACAAACTAAAGTTTACTGTTCACATCGTCCCGCCAGTGAACAACTTGTTTATAAAGGAGAAGTCGTCTCTATCAGCAGGAAGTTAAAGGACAATAAACATTTGTATGTCCAAATAAGGAGCTCCAGGTGCTGCCCTGCTGTCAGGCCGATGAGTCAAATGAATAACGAGCCAGTGATACTAATGACATAACTTCTTCGTCACTTTGTTGTTATGAATGGAAAATATGAATGAGTGGAAATTATGATACATTTAAGTTATTTCAACAGCATGTACCTGCTGTTTATTGTGTCTTCTTGTAAAATTGATTCGACTTAAATGGTAACTTCAGTTTTTTTATCCTGGACCCTCTTTGTCTGAGTGACTGATGGGAACAACAATCTTTGAAATTGGTCCAGTGTCGAGCGAGATCATGAAACAAGCTGCAATGTAACCCTTAACATGAAACAGTGAAAAATCACCATCACCAAACCCACCAGACTCCATGTAAATAATCAGTACTTTTATAATCGTTAAACACACTTCATTCAAAGTTGACAAAAACAAAATAAAACTACCAAAAGCCGTCTTGGTTCGTCTTTCCACTGTTCCAACAATCACCACTCTGGTCTGGTTGAAATAAACCCTTAATTCACCCATTTACATGGAGATATGCTGGCTCCATACACGCTAAAATTCCTGATTATTTACATGGAGTCTGGCTCCATACACGCTAAAAGTCCTGATTATTTACATGGAGTCTGGCTCTATACACGCTAAAAGTACTGATTATTTACATGGAGTCTAGCTCTATACATGCTGAAAGTCCTGATTATTTACATGGAGTCTGGCTCTATACACGCTAAAAGTAGTGATTATTTACATGGAGTCTGGCTCTATACACGCTAAAAGTAGTGATTATTTACATGGAGTCTGGCTCTATACACGCTAAAAGTAGTGATTATTTACATGGAGTCTGGCTCTATACACGCTAAAAGTAGTGATTATTTACATGGAGTCTGGCTCTATACACGCTAAAAGTAGTGATTATTTACATGGAGTCTGGCTCTATATACGCTAAAAGTCCTGATTATTTACATGGAGTCTGGTGTAGTTTGGTGATGGTGATTTCGGGGCTGTTTCATGTTAAACTAAAAGGATCTTACTCTTTAACTAAAAGCTCTATCTCTGTAGGGATCCTTTCATAATGTTTTCAGACACTTAGAATAATAATCTGAGTCTGTCAGCAGCAACAACAGAACTTTTAGTGGATGCTAACTGACGCTGAATATTTGTCCTATAGGGTTACATCACAGCGCGGTTAACATTTGCTGGTTACAGCGTACTCGCTCAATACTGGACCAATTTCATAGATTTCTGTTCATATTAGTCACCAATTAGACACCAATGCAGGAAACTGCATTACCCTATAATGGAAAAGTGAAATCTGCTTGAACTTGTGTGAACATATTTTAAAATGTTTTGATGTGTGTAGTTAGAATGAATGAACACATGAGGTGATGTTTTGGCAGGCTGATGGTTGTCAGGCTAAAACAAAGATAGAAACAAAGCAGATGGTCAGTTTGCAGGTTGCGTGAGTGGTTCTGTTTTATGGCTTTATGCTCGCTAACAGTTAATGTTTGATCATCATGAGAGTCCAAAGTCTGACACTTCACACCCAATCTGTCTGTCCTCTTCTGAGTGAAGCAGTCGCACACATACACAGACACATTTGTATTATTATCAGACGGGACACAATTCTGGGAAAGAAATCTACTTCTTCTAAACTTATTTAACTTTCTTTACAACAAACAAATGAAGCACATGCTTTTGCAGTTGAAGAATAAATCCACCTTAAATGGATTTTATATTGATACTTTAGAAAAACCCTGTCTGATTATCAGTTGTTTTATGATTGTTTAGTATTTGTTGCTCACAAGAAACTCTCGATCTAAAGCAGCACATTCTCATGAACCCACTTTCACCTGACAACCGTACACATGACCGTTACATTTAGCAGAGAAAGGCTGACTGTGAGCCGGGTACAGAGCACCGTGAGGAGCCAGGGCCGGCGCTAGACGTTGTAAAAATTCGGTGCTCAGAGCACAAACCTATGGTGGGGGGGTCTGAAAGCATGCTTCATTCACGTTCCATTTAGTTCATGGATTTTGGTGATTAAATGCATTTTGTGAGAAAGCAATGAAAAATGATTCACAGTTTGGTCCACGTAGTTGTCTGTTTAGCTGCAATGCAGGGCTTTTACTGTTTTACTGAGTATTTTTACAGTGGAGTATCAGTACTTGATAGTAGTATCAAGATCGTAATACTTTCTCCAACACTGCATACAATAAATATTAAATGAGAGACAAGAAAAACCCAAATAAATAAAGACAAGAGGTGTAGTTTGAAGCAGTGAGTGTCTGCAGCCACCAGAGGGCAGCAGTGTCAAAGTAACAACAGGAGGAGCTCAGAGGTGATCATTTTATTGGTTATTATTCTTCATTACATATCATATTAGTGGAAAGAAAACATTTATTTTACTACACTTTGTTTATTTGTGTCTGCAGATTTCTCCTAAATTTACCAAAAGATATTAGATGATTCTGAAATATATTAAAACTTGTAAAAAAAATACTAATTATCTTAATAAAGTAATCAAATGGGGAAGGTTCATGGTTACAGAAGCCAAGAACGGCCATGTTTTTTTTTTTTATGCACTGTTATCTCATGATAACAACTCATTAATTTGTTATCTCGATATAACAAAGTTTGTTTTCTCAAGATAATGAATTAATTATTTTGTTATCTCGACATAACAAAGATCGTTTTATTGAGTTAACAAATT